>WSYH01010882.1:0-13923 GCA_036426205.1 Ascaphus truei
GATGAGATAAGAACAAGGGGGAGCGAGGGGTTAATGAAACAGTCTAAAGGTACTGCTGCGGCAGACTTTATTCTAACAAATCACCGGTTTGTCCCTGGCTGGTTCCTGGAATGCGACGCTGTTCACCTGGAGCATGCCGCATTCCTTTTGCGTTCCCAGCCACGGGTCATGCCCGGCTGACGGGCGGTTGATGTGTTAATTGATAATGGTTCAGGATTTAATAGGCTGCAATGCTTCACGTGTCCGCCAGATGGCATAAATTCATGAATTGTAATGCAGTATATATATATATATATACTGTATAACAACAACCCCTATAACCCCTAACATACAGTACTGTACACATACAGTACTGTATATGCACATCAATGATACTATGGGCCGGCGGGGGCGAGATGTGTTTGCAGCAGAGAGAGATCCGCTGCTCTCTCTGCGCAAACATCGGCACATTAAAAATTATTTAAAATACATTTTTATTCATAGTGTAGATGTGCAGGGTGTCTCGGGAGCTGAACCGCGTTGGTTTCAGGTCCGGGGACGCCCTGCTTCCCGAGATAAAGACCCCTTTATGAGGTGCCGGTATCCCTCTGCATTTAAAGGTCCCAATCACGTGACTGCGGCCTGTAAACCAAGCAGAGGGATACCGGCACCCCATAAAGGGGCCTGTATCTTGGGAAGCAGGGAGGCCCCGGACCTAAAACCAAAACGTTTCAGCTCCGGAGACCCTCTGCACATGTACAGTATAAATAAAACACATATATAAATAAACACTCGTTCCTTACCTTTGCGGCTATGTGCTATGGTAACAGTTTAGCAGAGCAAGCAAGGAGAGGAGACAGGACAGAGGGAACCAACAAATTGTTCAGTCAGTCGGGGGAACGGAGCAGCGGGCAAGTTTTTTAAATGGAATGATACCTGGGTTCCCCTCCACAGCGCTTGCGCAACTGGTCAATCGGCTTCCATAACTCCCCCACCCCACCCCTGATGCGGCGCCGTGAAGGTGAGAGAGGCAGATTGACAGCGGAGTGCTTCTCCGCATTGGGTTTTGCACAGCTAGGCTGTGCAGGACACAGAACGGAGTTCTTGGAGGGGGAAGGTAGGGCTAGACTAGATCAATATTAAATTTGCCACACTTAGCCTGCCAATTCGGTGCAAGTGGCGAATGGCGATAGGGTTGCCCACCTTGGCCTTAAAGTATACAAAACGTATACAATGGTATCCAGCACTCCATGGAAATAAGTAAAAGATTGAGATCACTCAATGATGTTAAAGGAAAATATAAAATGTACTGATAAGGTGATCCCCTGCGGTGTTGATCATGCTGAGAACGCATTACATCGCACCAGTGCTTCTGGATGGGAAGTTAGAACGGCGTTTCTTGAAGCACTTTGATTTTTCAAGCCTTGGGACAATAACGGAAGTACCTAGATTCATTTAATCTTGGGGAACGGATGAGATCCCCGAAAGGTTGCACCCCCTTACCTTTATGTATATATGTCCCTTAGAAAGAAAAAGGGAGGGAAATTTAACTTTTTTTTTTTTTTACAAATCTCAATTTTGTGTATAGCATTTTTGGCTGCATGTTACCATATCTCTCAGCACACCAGCTTTCTTATCTAGTGCCTCCAGATTGGGAGAGAGGTATCTCTCAGCTGCTTTCATTTTTTTTGTATTTGCAAACTTGTTTTTTTTTTTTTTTAATAGAAGAACTACTTGTTCCTTATGATCCCTGTGGTTGTGATAACCTTTCAAGTAGATTTCATATGTTCTTAAACCACATTGATCTCAATATTTTCCTTATTTCCATTGAGTGCTGGATACCATTGTGTACATATGGTAAGAAAGGATTGCTTACATTTTCATGCAAACTAAAAAAAAAAAAAATCTGGTTAACTCAATGTGAAGAAAATTGGGGTAATCAGCGCATTAATAAAGGCAGTGTGCTCGGCTGGTTATCCCTATTTCGTATTGGGGATGAAGGGGTTAATTGTATATGCTGTTCCCATGTACCATTCTCCCCTCTAGGCATTGTTGTTCCCTTTTTGCAGGCTTGTCCCTACCTGCAGTGCTGAATAACAGGGGCCGTTCCATTAAGACTGCTAATTTAGGAACGGAGTGAGCCAGCACCCTGATTTTTGGTGTGCAGCCTCAGTGTAACCCCCCAAGCACACACATATTAAAAATATAACTTTGTCATAAGTGAAACATATATTTTTGATGAAGTGCCTTTCTGGTGCAGTTTTAAAATGTACAGGCAGGATGCTATTTTTTCTACCTGCCTTTGTAATGCATTAAGGAACAAATGTTATGCATACAAGAACCAAATGTTCTGACACCTATGAGCTGGGTCACTTGCCTATGCAAGCTTCAAAGCTAGCCTGCTTTGCCCACGCCTGTAAGTCTCTCTGAACGTTGCATATCAAAAGACCCAGAGTAAGGGGGATGTGAATTGGCCAGATGGATGCTAAATAGGAAGTCCTGGTGACCATGTGGGCTAACTCACACCCTGAGTTTCCCCCTTCCAGCCTGAGAGGGGCCAGGTAGAGAGGGGTGTGCACCTATGCTAAGTAGCAAGATGGCTTTGTCGCACATGCTCTGTGTGAACAGGAAATCCCTAGTGCCCACTCTCCAAACTGTGGGCAAGTAGGTGATTGGGGAATGATTACTTTCCCACAAGGGGGATTGGGTGGGTATGTTGGAAATAGGCTTCCAAACCCTATATACATCCCACCCAGGCTATTCCCCATTGTCTTTTGTCTTTCGTTTTTCATTCTACCATGTGAGCGGAGAAGAGCAGCAGCATATTCCTGGAACGCAAAGAGTCTTATTACATCGGAACCAAGGACAAAACTCTGCGTTAGGACACTGTGATTGCTGGGGGTTATTTGATTAACCCCAACGGATCAGAAAAGACTTTGCACATTCACAGAAGGATTGGGGTTGGCAATTTGCGCCCTTGCAAAAGGACTACATTTTAAAAGACAATCTTCTGGTGCTTTGCACCTTGCTGGACATTATCCCCTGTTCCTATACCCGTAAGTGTAATTATTAAGTGTATTCTGCAGTTGTCGTGTGTTTGCCTATCAAGGGAATAAATCTCAGTTTATTTTGCTCAACTTGTTCTGCTCAATTAGGATCCACGAAATATAAATGAGTTATTAAGTGAGTCTCCCGTGACACTCAAATCCTAGATAAAAATGTGCCATATGGAGAAGCAGAGATTTATACATTATAACCTGTGCATCATGTAACTCCTCCCTAATGCCTCCTATTTACACTGACTAACTTGGTGCAAACCTTGGAGCAAAAGCCTTGATACTGCTGCGGCAGCTTTTATTCTAACAAATCACCGATTTTTCCCTGGCTTGTAGCTGGAATGCGCCGCTGTTCACCTGGAGCATGCCACGTTCGTTTTGCGTTCCCAGCAACGGGTCATCCCCGGCTGACGCGCGGTTGATGGGTTAATTTATAATGGTTCAGGATTTAAAAGGCTGCAATGATTCGCGTGTCCGCCAGATGGCAGAAATTCATGAATTGTAATGCGCATGCGCTCCAGTAATGTATCGACATTAGACCAGTAAGGTGTTTCGTTAAAAAATGAGGAAAATCCGCCCTTTTCCTGGCTCGGATTGATGCAGGGGGGGCTCCAGAGCTAATACCCAGGAATATCAGCACCGGAGGCCCCCGGCATGCATCCGAGGCAGGAAAAATGCATGTACAGCCCACTTCATTACCTTAGCGGCTAACCGCTAAGTCAATGAAGGGGTTAACCCACAGTGCCCGCTTTATTGTGGGTAGCGGGGGTGGGTGAAGGGGGTATTGATTTTAAACTAGGATGGAGGGGGGAGGGGAATGAAACAGATAATGAACTAAATGGAATAGATGAGGATACAAGGTGGTATGGAGGTAGAATGGGGGCAAGTGCAAGTTTGACAAGCAGTGAGATACCCATAGTAAATAGAGATAATACTAGAAAACTTCTAAAGACTTAACCAAGTGGGAGTAGAAAGGAAGGAGCAGATAAGATAATAGTACAGGCTGAAAAAAAACTTAAATGCATGCTTGCTAATGCAAGAAGCCTGACAGATAAAATGGGGGAGCTTGAATTAATAGCTGCAAGGGAGCAGTATGATATCATAGGCATTACTGAAACATGGTGGGATGAAACTCATGACTGGACCGTTAATTTAGAGGGTTATTCTCTTTTTCGGAAGGATCGAACAAATAGAAGGGGAGGTGGAGTATGTCTATATGTTAAACCAGATCTAAAACCTATTATAAGGGATGATGTCTATGAAGGGAATGATGAAATTGTAGAGACCTTGTGGATAGAAATTAGCAGTGGAGGTAAAAGTATAAAGAAAATGTTTGTGGGAATATGCTATAAACCACCAAATATCTGTGAGATTGAGGAAGCTAAAATACTTTTGCAAATGGAGAAGGCATCAAAACTGGGTCATGTTTGCATAATGGGGGATTTTAATTATCCAGACATAGACTGGGGCAATGAGATTAGCGTTACAACAAAAGGAAACAGTTTTTTGGGGGTGCTTAAAGATAATTATATGACCCAAGTTATTGAGGAACCAACCAGGAGAGGGGCAGTTCTGGATTTGGTCATATCAAACAATTTAGAAGTAATAACAAATATTCAAGTCCTGGAACATTTGGGTAACAGTGATCAAAACATGGTCTCATTTTAAATAAATTATCAAAAAAACAGATTACTTGGGTTCAACAAAGACTTTAAACTTTAGAAAGGCAGATTTTAATAAACTGAGGTCTAATCTAGCAGTAATACAATGGGATGATGTTTTTGCAGAGAAAAATGTAGAAGATAAATGGGCAGTCTTTAAAACATTGTTAGAAAAGCACACTTATCAGTGTATACCCTTGGGTAATAAGTATAAAAGAAATAAGTCAAAACCAATGTGGCTAAATAAACAGGTAGGGGAGGAAATGGACAAGAAGAGGAAGGCATTTAGATTCTTTAAGTCAGAAGGGACAGAGACATCGTATCAGAATTATAAGGAATGTAACAAAAATTGCAAAAGGGCAATTAAATTAGCAAAAATGGATAATGAAAAAAGGATTGCAATAGAAAGTAAGGTCAACCCTAAAAAGTTCTTTAAGTACCTTAATAACAAAAAATGAAAAAAGAAAATATAGGACCCTTTCAATGTGATATGGGTAGGCAGATTATTGGAGATAAGGAAAAAGCAGAGGTATTAAACAAATTCTTTGCCTCTGTGTTTACCAGGGAAGAATCAAGTTCAATAGTAGCGCCACAGGAGGAGCCACAACCTCCATATTAATGACCAATTGGTTAACTGAGGAAGAAGTTCATACTGTAAGCGACTTGAAAAAATTAAAGTAAATAAGGCACCTGGCCCCGATGGCATACATCTAAGAGTTCTCAAGGAGTTAAGCTCAGTAATAGCAAAACCATTATATTTAATGTTCAAGGACTCCATTTCCACAGGCTCAGTACCACAAGATTGGCGTAAAGCAGATGTGGTGCCTATATTTAAAAAGGGAGCTAGATCACACCCGGGGAATTACAGACCTGTAAGCCTGACTTCAATAGTAGGGAAACTACTTGAAGGTTTGATACGGGATAATATTCAGGAATACCTAATGGAAAACAAAATTATTAGTAATAGTCAGCATGGATTTATGAAGGATAGATCTTGCCAAACTAACCTTATTTGTTTCTTTGAGGAGGTAATAGGAATTTAGACCAGGGTAATGCAGTTGATGTGGTCTACTTAGATTTTGCAAAGGCTTTTGATACAGTTTCACACAAGAGGTTGGTGTACAAAATAAAGAAAATTGGACTCAGTAATAATACTGTATATGCACCTGGATTGAAAACTGGTTAAAGGACAGACAACAGAGGGTTGTCATAAATGGAACTTTTTCAGGTTGAGCTAAAGTCGTGAGTGGAGTACCTCAAGGATCGGTACTGGAACCCTTGCTTTTTAACTTGTTTTTTAATGACCTTGAGGTTGGGATCGAGAGCAAAGTCTCCATTTTTGCTGTTGATACTAAATTGTGTAAGGTAATAGAATCACAGCAGGATGTAATTTCTCTTCAGAAGGACTTGGAGAGACTGGAAACGTAGGCAGGTAAATGGCAAATGAGGTTTAATATAGATAAATGTAAGGTTATGCATTTGGGATGCAAGAATAAAAAGGCGACTTACAAATTAAATGGAGATATATTGGGGGAATCCTTGATGGAGAAGGATTTAGGAGTGCTTGTAGACAGCAGGCTTAGCAATAGTGCCCAATGTCATGCAGTAGCTGCAAAGGCAAACAAGATTTTATCTTGCATCAAACGGGCAATGGATGGAAGGGAAGTAAACATAATTATGCCCCTTTACAAAGCATTAATAAGACCACACCTTGAATATGGAGTACAATTTTGGGCACCAATCCTAAGAAAAGACATTATGGAACTAGAGAGAGTGCAGAGAAGAGCCACCAAATTGATAAAGGGGATGGACATTCTAACTTATGAGGAAAGGCTAGCTAAATTAGATTTATTTACATTAGAAAAGAGGCGTCTAAGAGGGAATATGATAACTATATACAAATATATTCAGGGACAATACAAGGAGCTTTCAAAAGAACTATTCATCCCACGGGCAGTACAAAGGACTCGGGGCCATCCCTTAAGGTTGGAGGAAAGGAAATTTCACCAGCAACAAAGGAAAGGGTTTTTTTTACAGTAAGGGCAGTTAAAATGTGGAATTCATTACCCATGGAGACTGTGATGGCAGGTACAATAGATTTGTTCAAAAAAAGGTTGGACATCTTTTTAGATGGGAAAGGTATACAGGGATATACCAAATAAGTATACATGGGAAGGATGTTGATTCAGGGATTAATCCGATTGCCAATTCTGGGAGTCAGGAAGGAATTAATTTTTCCCCTTAATGGGGTTTTTTGTTTGCCTTCCTCTGGATCAATAAGTAAGTATAGATATAGAATAAAGTATCTGTTGTCTAAATTTAGCATAGTTTGAACTTGATGGACGTACGTCTTTTTTCAACCTCATCTACTATGTAACTATGTAACTATGTAACTGATGTCCCCTACTACAGAGCAGACTAAAAAAAAGACAAAAATTCCTATGGGAATCCCCTATAACTTGTATTTTTATTGCGGTTAGGTACAGGAACAAAGTATAATATGACACTGATATAAGCAATTAGAATAAAATTCAGCTAACATGTAGAAGTGATATATTACACTAGGGGTGACGACAAGAAAACAAAAGACAAGACTGACCCAGACAACACCAAATTCTCGGTGGGTAAGTCGTTTGAGTATTTGAATATCATACATAACAATTTACCGGGTGATGGGGGGGGGTGACACAGAAGGGAGAAGGATGGTAGGGTTGGGACTGCTGATAGAGGGAGGGGGGGATGATAGGATTAAGGATGGAGTTTCTGAAGACTATTTATTGGAGTCTATCTTCACATCATTGTTATTGAGGATCCCTTTTGTCTAGTTGAACGTGGCACCTGAGGCCTCTGTGTGGAAGTGGAATAAGGTCTTTACCCACCGAAGGAGAATGCACCTCGAATTATCAATGCCATATTGTGTTGCGCTCCACCCCGGGGATGTCTGTTTGGGCTAGCCAAGGTATCCAGATTTTTAGATAGTTGATGCCAGTGTCATTAACCATACTCGTTAACTTTTCCATCTGGCAGACAAACCAAATCCTGTTTCGAATCTTGGGGATGGATGGGATTTCATTAAGTTACCATACTGCTGCGATCTCGCACCGGGTCGCTAGGGCAAGATGCCCAATTAGTTTATTGCTTGCTCTTGAGAGCCCTTCTAATGGTCTGTTCAACAAGAACAGCCATGGGTCTAGAGGAATCGGGAGGCCCAAGATCCTCGGAGACCAATCTCGAATTTCTTCCCAGAGAGGGGCGATCCGTGGGCAGGACCACAGCATATGTAACAGGTCGGCCGACTCTCCACACTGTCGAGGGCACAGCGGGAGAGTCCTGGCACATACCATCATAATTTTAGCGGGGTGTGGTACCATCTCATTAGGACCTTATATGCATTCTCCTTAAGTCTGGCGCAAATTGAGCTTTTGGCAGCTGCCAGATTGATTTTGTTCCAGTCCTCATCTTCTAGGGATTCTCCTAGGTCGGACTCCCACTGGGATTTGTATCTCGGGTGTCTCTGCTCGGGGTCCTCAGAATCGACCACCTCCCCGTATAACTGCGATGTGAGTCCCGAAGTGTCTGATTCTACCAGACAGAGCTTTTCAAAATTAGTCAGTGATGGGTAAGGGGCTAATTTATTATACAATGCTTGGACCTGGAGGTATTGGAAAAATTCAGAGTGGGGAATATTCTTTTCAGATCTAATATGTTCGAATGATTTAATTTTTTTACCAATTCCCTCCAGATCCCTGAGGCGCATATAACCGGCCTTTATCCAACTAGAGGTACTACCGTACTGCAGGCCCGGAGCAAAGTTGGAGTTCCCCCAAAGGGGGGACATCAGGGAATTTTTAGTGGTAAGGGAGTGACTGTGCTTTGACGTGCTCCATATTGTCAGCGAGTTGGTCACAGAGGAAAGCGGAATGTCAGCACCTGGGCGTGCTGTTTTGGGGAGCCAAATCAAGGATTTCAGCTCTATTGGGGCGCAAATTTCCCTTTCTAGATCCACCCATCTTTTCAATGCAGGGTTGGAATGCCATTGAACAATTTGGCTTAATTGCGCCACTTTGTAGTAGGACCACAGGCAAGGTACCGCTAAGCTCCCTGCAGCAGGGGGTCTTTTCATAATTAGTTTGTTTACTCTCGTTTTTTTGCCTCCCCAGATAAACTTGGAGATATCAGACTGAAGCGAGAGTAGGTCTTTCAGTCTCAGTGGCACCGGTAACGTTTGGAATAGGTATAGGATACGGGGGAGGAGATTCATTTTGATACTTGGTATCCTGCCTATTCAAGAGATTCTTTGGGAGGACCACTTTAAGATGTCAGCTTTTAGAGATCGAATTAGGGGGGGATAATTTGCCTTATAAATGTCCCTGACGTCTCTGGTAATATGGACTCCCAAGTATTTAATCTGGTTATGTTTCCAATTAAAATCAAAATTAAGCTTCAGTAGCTTTTCAACCTCCCCGGGGAGGCTGATGTTAAGAGCTTCCGAATTAGATTGGTTGATTTTAAATCCAGATATTTTAGTAAATTTGTCTAGCAAGTTGAAGAGGTTTGGCAGGGAGGTGAGGGGCCGTGATAATAATAATAGAATGTCGTCAGCATATAGAGCTGCTTTGTGGGACTGTGAGCAAACATCTTACCCCTACTATGGGCCTCATGCAGTAAGACCCGATAAAATCTTTTCGCCAAGGGTTGCGGATATGGCTTTTTTTGGCGATTTGCCCTCGCAGTATTCAGTAAGGGCCGAATCCATGCTGATCCCTGCCGAATCACTGAGAAAGCAAAACTGCCGATGAGCCTGTGCAGATACAGCCTGGCTCCCGGTAAGCCTTCCCATTCGCCTTGTCTGCCGATAGATGTTTGCAGCAGAGAGAGACAAGCCGCTCTCTCAGCGCAAACATCGGAAAAAAATAAAGTATTTATAAACAACTTTTATTCATAGTGTACATGTGCAGGGGGTCTCCGGAGCTGAACCGCATTGGTTTCAGGTCCGGGGACCCCTTGCTTCCCGAGATACAGGCCCCTTTATGGGGTGCCGGTATCCCTCTGCATTTAAAGGTCCCGATCACGTGACCGCGGAATGTAAACAAAGCAGAGGGATACCGGCACCCCCTAAAGGGGCCTGTATCTCGGGAAGCAGGAGGTCCCCGGACCTAAAACCAAAGCGGTTCAGCTCCGGAGACCCTCTGCACATCTACACTGTGAATAAAACACACATATCAATAAACACTCGTTCCTTACCTTTGCGGCTATGTGCTACGGTAACGCAGCAGCATGAATGTTTTTTTAATAATAGTGTACAGTGAGCAGGGGGTCCCCTGAGCTGAACCGTGTTGGTTTGTGGACCAGGGACCCCCTGCTTCCCAAGTTACAGGCCCCGGAATGTGTCATCGGGTGGCAGTGTCGCCACCATTTTTATTGCACCCCATTCGCAACGTGTCCGCTATAAAGATGGCGGTGACACTGGCACCGGTGCCCCAAACCTGGGCCTGTAACTCAGGAAGCAGGGGGTCTCTGAGCCACAAATCAAGGCGGTTCAGCTCAGGGGACCCCCTGCTTCCGCACAATATTATTAAAAATACAGAAATGCTGCTTCATTACCATAGCGGATAGCCGCTAAGGCAATGAAGGGGTTAAGGCATAATAGCATGTTTATTGGGGACAATTGCCCCCAATTAACATTGCAATAAACAACATACACCCCCTGTATATATAAAATACATAAACAACAATAAATACATTAAATACATATAGTACTCACCACCCATTTCCTGCTGCCACGATGAAGGCCATCCTCCTCTTCATCCTGCCCATGGCCCCCTCCGCTGCTGCAAAACAGACACAAGAATGAAAACATCCAATGTAATGTCCCCTAACCCCTTAATCACCATAGCGGTTAATAACCGCTACAGTCATTAAGGGGTTAACCCACTCTCACCCACCACTCGGGACGCCTACATACCCTCCCACACTAACCCCCCACCCCGTGAGGCCTAACCACCCTCACCCACTACCAACAACAGAAGCCTACCCACATACCGTTGGGGAACCCCCCCCCACCCCTGGGGAACCCCCCCCCACCCCCAGTACCCACATTAAAAACAATACACAGCCCCACAATAAACATCATTATATTTATTAAATACATTACCCCCCCCTGTGCCCCCCCATAACTACAAGATTTATCCTTTTACATACAGGGTTCATACCCCAGCCCCACGCGAGTCCCCAGTGGGCTGGCGGGGCACCTGACAGACCTACAGGGTACCAGCAACCCTTTTCAAACAGGTACTGGAGGCCTGTTGGTGGGTCCCGCCAAGCGCCATGGCCCCCAGGTGGTCTCCTTGGTCACCGTGGGCCACAATTGGGTCCCCACGATAGGCCCAAGGATGTCTGGGAGCCCCGGGTCAGACCCACAGGTGTCTGCGGGGCCTCGCGTGGTTCTCACGGGGGTCTGGGGAACTCACGAGTGCTCACTACGGGTCCGCGGTGCCCCCACAGAAGTGGGACCACCGCTTCATCCCCGCACCTATGGGTCGGCGGTGCCCCCACAGATGTGAGGCCACTGCTTCATCCCCACAGACTACGGGTCGGCGGTGCCCCCACAGATGTGAGGCCACCGCTTCATCCCCGCATGTGTCACCCGTGGAAACACCAGCCTGATACCCGTGAGATACCCGAGGAGACCCGCAGGTGGTCTCCAGAGGTCCCACGCAGAACCACGGAACAAACCCTGAATGTAAAACAAATAAACCTGGCCTATACATTCAATACATACACCCAACCCCCCCCAACACCTACAGTACAATAATGTGCAAAATAACTATTATCCAGATATGGATAATAGATTAATTGCCCATTATTAAAAACATTAACTAGCATATTCAAATAAATAAAGTACAACTAACCTCATCAATACGATGTGTCCGTCGCCAGCAACATCCTTGTCTTGCCCACAATATAGATAGCCAAAACAAAGCCAATACATTGCAATTACATTCAGATATCAATTAACCCCTTAAACACCCTATCGGATAATAACCGCAAAGGTAATTAAGGGGTTAAACCACACTGGCCCGATACCCACCCTTCACCCATGAATTTGTACAGTGGCTTCATCCTGCAACTATATATATATATACAGGTATACTGTATACAGAGAGATATAAATATATATACACACATGATGAACCAATATACAAATAAATGTAGAAGGGTTATCAAAAGCATACTGTCCTACAAATAACACTTCTCCATACAGACACACTACATTAAAATCAATTTCCTTTAATAATCCTAACTGATCGTACAATCTAAATCATCAAATGCCAATGAAAAACCTCACATTCTAATCAATACATTGCATTTACATTGTATATATGATACATACAATCTATGCACCATATACATTCTGCAAATGAATGTTAACAATAACAGTGCAAGCAAAATACAAATACCTCTAAACAAGTAAACTATTTTAACCAATCAAGTAAACAAAAATCAATTAGCATTCATTAATTAAATCCCTAAACAATTCACATTCCATCCCGAACAACTAAACAATTAACTAATTCACGCCTGGAACAGAACAATTTAGCATGTGAAAAAATATAAGTACCAACCAGAATACAAAAGTTAAAACCAAGGCTAGCCCTGACCTCAAACACACAATACAATACAGGTACCAAGGATTTCATCTATCTAATTGTAAAATACTGTAAACACACATTAAAGCATAGCAGCATAGCCAAATTAATTTAAAACACATCAAATCAAGCTTTTAAAAGAACAAAATTTCTTACCCTGTATGTATATATCTCTCTAGACATATATACATACATACATACAGTGGCAAGAAATCAGATACCACAAAGAAATAAATACACATGTTAAAAAAGCATTTAAAAAAAATTTCAAGTTCAATTGAATACATTTCTTTAGTTCACTTACCATTGCTTGGCCCCACCGACTCCCGTTGAACACCTTACTCACGTAGAAAAAACCACCAGGCACAGGCACCCATAAAATAGAAAAACCATAAAAAAATAAACATTAAACTAAAAATCCAAATCAATCCACGGGTCTTCTAATTGTAATCCATCTTCATCTGTATTCTTCTTTCTTCTACCTTCTTCCGGGGTCTTCTTCCCGTCTTCGGCCACGGCCTTGTCTTTTTTCTTCTCCGGAGGTCCTTCCTCCGCGGCGTCTGACTTCAAAATGAGACGACATAGGCTTTTAAAGGCCTATGACGTCACATTTTCGTCATGGTTCCCACGGTCCTGATTGGGCCGTGAAAACCATGTGTTTTGGCCGATAAAAAATAAAAATGATGACGTCACTTAAAGGCAATGAAAGCACAGCCAATCAGAATGGCTTTGCTTCAATTGCCTTTAAGATGACGTCATGAAAAGAAACATGGCCATCCTCACATGGTACGAGAGCCAATCAGAGCGTGGGAACTACATCTTAACTCTGATTGGCTCTAGTATACCATGTGACAGAGGCTTGGGGGAGAACGGATGTGACGTCATTGAAAGCCTGTCACATGGTACTAGAGCCAATCAGAGTGGTATATCATTTCTTGCCACTGAATGTATGTATGTATGTATGTATGTATGTCTAGAGAGATATATACATACAGGGTAAGAAATGTTGTTGTTTTAAAAGCTTGATTTGATGTGTTTTAAATTAATTTGTCTATGCTGATATGCATAAATGTGTGTATAATGTATTTTAAAATTATATAGATGTAATTGTTGATATTGTATGGTGTTCTTGAGGTCAGGGTTAGCCTTGGTTTTCAATTTTGTATTCTTGTTGGTACATATATTTTTTCTCAGGCTAAATTGTTATGTTAAAGGCTTGAATTTTTTAATTGTTTAATTGTTAGGGATGAATTGTTTAGGGATTTCATTAATGAAAGCTAATTGATTTTTGTTTACTTGATTGGTTAAAATAGTTTACTTGTTTGGAGGTATTTGTATTTTGCTTGCACTGTTATTGTTAACATTCATTTGCAGAATGTATATGGTGCATACTGTAGATTGTATGTATCATATATACAATGTAAATGCAATGTATTGATTAGAATGTGAGGTTTTTCATTGGCATTTGATGATTTAGATTGTACGATCAGTTAGGATTATTAAAGGAAATTGATTTTAATGTAGTGTGTCTGTATGGAGAAGTGTTATTTGTAGGACAGTATGGTTTTGATAACCCTT
>WSYH01010883.1:0-22078 GCA_036426205.1 Ascaphus truei
TGAGTCTTTTTTAACCACTCTAAATGGATTACTTAATTTTATGAGACTCAAACCTGCCGTTTGCTCATATGCAATAATTTTACTTTATAACTCCAAAAACATTAGACAACTCTAATTGCCCCCCCCCAATGTCCCTAAGCCCATGATTTTAGAGCACTATACTTACTATGAGGTATATATTTGAAGGAAAAGGTTGAATAAATCTTGTGAAAAACAACTATACCAAATGATGCAATGCAAAAAAATTCTTTTGATTTACTATCAATATTTTTCCTTGATACTGTTTTTTGCCCCAGAATTGCACCACATTTACTTTGATATATAGGGATCTATGTACTGTACTAAGATACAGCTGCAGCGGCCGTAATTTTAAAACTTCACCCGGTACCGCTCGGAATACCCCTGTCATGGCGCATGATGTTTTCAACCGTACCGCCATTGACTTGGATCTGTATCGGGTGCAGAAAATTGCATTTTAGCGTTGTCTGCAATACCGTCTAGAAACTCAAGTGGGCAATCACGAATTCTTTCTTAAAAATCTAATGGCAATTCCACCTACTGTACACAGTACGGCCGTACGTACAGTTCTGCAAGTCTGTTTATATGTGTACAGTAATTGTATTTGAAGATTTATATTTGAAGCAGAGATTAACGTTACGATTTCGTACTGTATAGTCTGAGGCTCCTTAGCCATACACAGATTAAAAATAAGAGGAGACATACAGTACCTGTACTGTATACAGGATAATTAAGGGAAAATAATTAATACTTTCTTTCGAATGTAAAATATTTTTTCCACTCATGCGTGTAGAGTATGTCTAATTGGAACCATGTTGAAACGTATATGCGTGTCATCACATTTCTATATGTATTATTTATTAATCAATACTTTTGCTAGGCTTTCTCTTGTTTTCATACTGTTTTTATTTAATACGCATGCGTGTATGTCTCATTGGAACCTTGTTGAAACGCATATGCGTTTCATCACATTTAGGCAAGAATCACTTCTCATTATATGTGAATTTCAAGTCTGAGAAAAAAAAACTTTTTTTTGTTTTGTTTCTCGACATGGTCTTGCATAACAATTTTTGCTATTCTGAGAATCAATCACTACTGTAGCTTTTTAATTCTAAACTAGTCATGTACATACTTTATGAGGTGGGTGGCATACTGTGATTTTTATTTGGGGGTGTGGGGTTCAAAACAGTAGTGATGATTACAGTACAATGTCAAAAAGTATTGAATATGAAAACAGCAGCATACTGTTTAAGGTTTTCTACTGTATAAAGCTCACAATTCTATCCTAATCAATAAAAATTGCACTGTCACTAAATTGTTGCCCGCAGTACTCGGATTTTTAAATCGGATTCACAATGCGCAAGCAACGTTTCAAAACAGCAATATTATACTGTACAGTAGGTCCATCGAAATCCCTCCTTTTGCCTTTTTCCGCTTGATGTCAAAGTTAATTTTCTGGGGGAAAATAACATGATGCTATTATTTCCGGTATTGTGCATGCGTCAAGTCGAGTCACTGGGAATTAAAGCAGCAGTTCAAACAACTTCTGATTGAACCCCACCCTCTCCCCAGCTTGTCACCAATTGTATCTACTGTAGTAACTGCTCAATCAATCATATTGCAGGACTACATTTCCAATAATTGTGCTGGAATTAAATATCGATTGATTACAGGAGAACGGATCGATCTGCAGCTTACTGTAACTAATCACTTGTATGTGTGCATAATGTATTGATGCATATACAGTACTGTATTTAAAAAAAAATTAAGTACGGCAGCTTGAACTGCAGCTGTAAACTTAATACTGTACTGTATAGTGTAATACAGGTAGTTACTGTAGTAAATTATGTTTACCTTCATTATAGACTTTGCCAAACATGTGGTGATGAGCCACTGTTAGTCCCGCAGTCTTTATTATACACACAGTTGACAAGTGACAGCGGGCCTGCTACACCTGTATTTGACAGCTGATGAAGGTGGACATCTTGTTGGTACATGCAAGCTTGCTGGAAGTTTTGCAGGTATTCTGGCAGGGACAGATAGCAAGGATTGCCGTTCACCAGGTTTTCACTGACGGTCAGACTGTTATTGTAAATCGGTGCAGGCGCCGGTGCAGGCGCGTTGCTGGATTGGGATTGACTAATTTTATATGGAATCAACCTGAACTTTCTCCTTTCATGCTCAAGCACAATGGAAAAATCTGGTATAACACACCAAAAGCCTCTTCTATCTCTGCGTGCAGGGTCAATATGAAAAAAACACGGATCGCTACTTAACTTTTTTCTAATTGCTTGCTTCCACACATGAGAGTCAGGTGAAAATTTGTAAAAATCATAGTTTGAAGTGAAATATTCATAAATGTCAGTAACAGTCCCTGTGTTATCTGCTGCAGCATTAATTACAGTACAAATTAAAAATGCATACGTACAGTCAGGTCTTTTATACAGTGGTGTACTCATTGTGTCCAGTCAGCAATTGTACAGGAGAAATAATGTAAAAAATAGACATAGAGCATTGAGTTTTTAACAGTTTTTATTACGAAACGCGTAAAAAAGATACTGTAACTTCTTCAAGGTGAATTCACAATGGACCACTGTGGCAGGCATGGTTTTAATCTGTTTTTTTAAACACCTGCAAGTCGACACAGTAGCGCAAGTACTGTACACATTTGTACAATCCATTACAATTCATGAATTTCTGCCACCTGGCAGATACGCGAAGAATTGCACCCAATTAAATCCGGAACCATTAAATTAAACAGACCAACCGCGGATCAGCCGGGCGACGTGAATGCAGGATGAACGCGGGAATGAAAAATTAATACTGCGTGGAATACAGAAGTGCCAACGACAACGGCTTCCAGATCTTTTACAAAAACGGCCGATGCAGCTGTAGTATTTCATTGTTTTGTGCTGAAAGTGGTACAAACCTTCATATTAATTGTATCAAGTCTTCATACATACAGTATGACGCATAATTTGTTCTTAGAAATTAATGTTGATACATTTTTGTTGATTAATACAATTTAAATTAAAACAACACTGTGTATTTTTTTTTATTTATAATTAGTGTTAGCTAATATAAACTATCAGTGTAATTTGTTTATAATATCATACTGTGAAAAGAATAGATTTTGTTAACCTATGTGATGAAACATCTGTGCTGTTCCAAAATAAATTATTGGCTGATAAATAGTAATCATATTCTGCACTAACTACTGTATACACAGACTTTTGAGGTCAATGCTAGGTTCAGATGAGACAAACACTGTCCTGCGCTCTGGTAGACAGTCTCGGCACCTATAAGGTGTCAGTGTGAGCCGATGTGAGAGCAGAGTATGAAGGGAAAATGCAGACCACTATGCAAAGTCGGGGCTCAGAGGGAAATCCCTTACCTCTGTCAGCTCTCCGACCTGGGTCCTGCACTCTTCTTTCCTCCGCTTCTCTTGCGTGCGTCTGTGAAAGTTGAGTATGGAGTGAAATAGAAGAAAAATCTGACACTACTGCAGATGGCAAAAATCCAGGCAAAATCCGGTATGTATAGAAGAACTGGCTTTATTCCGACATGGCACACACAAAGAACACAGGCTACACCTCAGCCTCCCCCTCAACGCGTTTCACGCTATGGAGCAGCGCTTCGTCTCCAAGACATATCGGATTTTCCTGGATTTTCCCCCCCCCCCCCTTCCCTTTCCTTTTTTCATAATAAATATACAGTGTTATGCTATGGGGCGTGCGCTCTCTCTTTTTCTGTTTGTAGATATCCCTGGATGTGGTTTATCCCATGTGAGAGCAGCCGGAGACCCCCTTGTCAGCATCATTTACCTCCATTCATGGACTAACATTTAAAGGACTGGTTGGACTTTAATTATTTTTATTTTTTGCACTTTTGCACCCCCCTTTTTTTCACTTAAGTTGTTTGTGTTTCACTATACAGTTTATTGATATGTTATGTATTTTCTATTGCATTTTCTATTTTAATATTATCACATTTATGTTATTTCTTGCACTATATACACAAAATCAATTTTATTTATTCACTATAGTCTACCAATAGGTACAACACTTGCAGTCCTACTCTGGCGCTACAATTTTTGTTCCTTCATATATATATATATATATATATATAATTTTAATGTATGCACTATATACTTATATTTATAAATACATTCTTTCCAAAAGCAAAAGTTTTCAATTTTGTTCCTAATTGAGATATATTAAAGGCCATTTTCATATAGTATATACTGAAGGTGAAACATTAAATGTATATGATATTTATAATGCAGTGTATTTTTAGCACTAGTTACACTAGATCAAGAGTGGCCAACTCCAGTCCTCAAGGGCAGGCATTGACTGAGCTACTGATTGAGCCACCTGTGCTGAAGCAGGTATATCCTTAAAACCTGACCTTTTGGTGGCCCTTGAGGACTGGAGTTGGCTACTTCTACTTATTTATTTATTTATAAAATATTTTACCAGGAAGTAATACATTGAGAGTTACCTCTCATTTTCAAGTATGTCCTGGGCACAGAGTTATGATGACAAATACATGTTTACAAATACAGTTACATAAATGAGCAGGGTATACATTATATACAAGACATTGCGTGCACAGTTAAAGATAATATATTATGGGCGTATGAAACAGTTACAGACCAGATTAAAATGTGTGACAGCCTTAGATTTGAAAGAAATTAAACTGGTGGCGGCAGTGAGAGACTCTGGCAGGTTGTTCCAGTGTTGGGGTGCACGGTAAGAGAAGGATGAGTGGCCGGATACTTTGTTGAGCCTTGGGACCATGAACAGTCTTTTGGAGTCTGATCTCAGGTGATATTTGCTGCATGTGGTAGGGGTGAGGAGCTTATTCAGATAGCTGGGTAGCTTGCCCATAAAGAATTTGAAGGTAAGACAGGAAAGGTGAACTTTGCGCCTAGACTCGAGTGATGACCAATCTAGTTCTTTGAGCATTTCGCAGTGATGTGTGTTATAGTTGCATTGGAGAACAAAACGACAAATTGAATTGTAGAGGGTGTCAAGTTTGCTAAGGTGGGATTGAGTTGCCGAGCCATATACTATGTCTCCATAGTCAATAATTGGCATTAGCATCTGCTGTGCGATACGTTTTCTGACCAGGAGACTTAGGGAGGATTTGTTCCTGTAAAGTACCCCTAGTTTGGCATAGGTCTTGGTTGTCAGGGTATCAATGTGAATCCCGAATGTTAAGTGGGAGTCAAGCCATATGCCCAGGTATTTAAAACTAGTAACAGGAGTTAGGGTGGTGTTAGTGTTGGTTCTAATGTAGAGCTCAGTCGCTGGAAGCGTTAAAAATTTAGTCTTGGTCCCAAATACCATTGTTACAGTCTTGTCAGTGTTTAAAAACAGTTTGTTTTGGGAAATCCAGTTTTCGAGTCTCAAAAAGGTAGGACTGAAACCAGTTTAAAGCATGCTTCCCTATTCCAGAGCTCTGGAGTTTGTTAAGCAGGATAGCATGATCAACAGTATCAAAAGCCTTTGCAAAATCTAGGAATACTCCACAAGTGAGTTGATCCCGTTCCATTCCACACTGGATTTCATTGCAAACTTTTAGCAGGGTAGTTACGGTAGAGTGTTTTGGGCGAAAGCCAGATTGGAATTGGCTAGGGAAATTTGTCTTGTTATAGTAATCGCTTAATTGGGAGTGGACACTTTTTCCATGACTTTGGATAGGATTGGGAGAAGGGAGATTGGCTTGTAGTTTGAGACAGTGTTTTTGTCCCCACTTTTGAAGATTGGGACAACTCTGGCAGCTTTCCAGGTCTTAGGGATATGGCCTGCAGACAGGATAGAGTTGACTATGGAAGCAATTGGTTTGGCAATTGCTGGGGCACCAAGTCTTAGGAACCTAGATTGTAGTAAGTCAGGTCCACATTGGCTGCTTAGTTTTAATTTGAGAAGCGCTTGTGTAATCTCCTCTTCGGATACTGGGCCAAATTGAAAATTGTGGCAGTGTTGGGAGGGGGTGGGGCTATAGGGGTACTCCCAGGATGAGATTCAAGTTTGTGGTTTGGGCTGCGTTTTGCTAATAAGTTAGCAGCACACCCCACAAAGTAATCATTGAATGCATTTGCAATGTCGGTGGGGTTTGTCAGAGTAATATCGCCCTTAGTGATGTTACTTGGCTGTTGATGGTTAGAAGGCTGGAATATGTTGTTGATAACCTTCCAGAAGTTAGCTGGGTTTGATGTGTTCTGGAGGAGATTGTCAGAGTAATATTGTGCTTTTGCATGCCTTGTTTGCCTTGTGCACATGTTCCGCAGGCATCTGTAGTGATTGAGATCCTTGGTAGTGCCAGTTACTTTGTGGCTTTTCCACAAGGCATCCCTGAACTGGTAGAGTGCTATAAGGTCAGTTGTAACCCATGGAAGGTGGGCACCCCGTACCCTTATTCTGCATAGAGGAGCATGGGTATCACAGAGTTTTAAGAACTCGGATTGGAAATAGTCAAGCGCAGAATCAGAGTCAGGAATTAAATCGATTCTGTGCCAAAGGCAGTTGGTAAGATCAGCCAGAAACTGTTGTGGGTTACAGTTTCTGAATGTTCTAGTGAGGAGAACTTTAGGGCTTGATTGGGGCAGTTTAATTTTCCTTACACAGTACACTCTTGCATGGTCACTGAAAATGTCAGGAAGGATGCCAGAGGATTGGATTCTGCTGGGATTTGAGGAGAGAATCCAGTCAAGCAAGGAATGGTTGTGCGAGTTCAGGTTTGTCCGTGTGGGTTGGGAAGTGAGTTGCGATAGGTTAAGTGATTTAATTTGTGTGTGGATTTTGTGGTTTTTAGGGTCAAGCCAATTGAAGTTGAAATCCCCAACAGCTCACTCTTCTCATTCAGAGAGGAAATGGAGCCAAGAAACTGGGCGATATCAGTCAGAGATTGTAGAGGGGCTTTAGGGGGCGGTAGATGCCAGCTAGCAAGATGGGCTTAGAAAATGGGAGGCAGATTCTGCCAACTAGGATTTCAAAAGAGGTTGGGCTTGGGGGGCAATTTAACAGTGTAAATTGTAATGTGTCTGCAATATAAAATAACACCCCTCCTCCTCTCTTTGACCTATCTCTCCTAGAAATGGAGTATCCCTGAATGGCGATATTTGCATCAGGGGTTTTAGGGGTTAGCCATGTTTCTGTAAGAACGATGGCTTTGGGTTTATGCACAAGGCACCATGCCCTTAGTTCATCCAGTTTGGGCAGTAGACTCCGGATATTTATATGGGTGAGAGATAGCCCTTTATGGAATTTGAAGGGGGTATTCTCAGGGGTGTGGGACAGAGTTGAAGTGGGAGCGCCTGGGTTAGATTCAATATCACCTGCTAAAGAGAGTAATAGTATGAGTAGAAATTTGAGTAGTTGTTTGCAAGTTGTTACTTTATGATGTTTGCCATTTGAGTGTGCGGTGGTTGGTGTGCTGGTTTTCAGGGTTCTCCACCAACATTCAGTAGATAATGCAAGGCTTTTGAGAAATCCAGGGTATATGGTGATGTTGGGCGTGGGCCAGGAGGGAGGCGTTTGTAGTGGATAGAGAGAATAACATTTCAATGAGGCCATGAGAAACAAAAAGTGGAGGTGAAAAGCAGGTTCATTATGTCAGAGGTAGGTAATGCTGCATGGAGCTGTTTTGATCCAAGTGTGTGTGCGCAGACTAAACAGCAGGAATCATAGTGTGATCAGAATGGCTCACCGTTTGTTGCCATGTGCAGTAGGATGCAGTCCCCAGTCACCTCTAGTCCAACTGTAGTCTAACTATGTCTTCTCACTATATTATGCTGCTCAGATTTTGTGGCAGTAAAATTGCATCAGTAAACTCCAAATGAAAAGAGCAGTTTCAGTGAATTGTGCTAAACTAATAGCAAATGAATGGTAAAAGGGTTTGCATATTTAACTTGTCCGATAACCATAGTGTGTGGGGACCTGGGTTGCACTGGAATGTTTTTTAAGCAGGATGCTAAAAAGCCCTAGTAGTATCAAGACTATTCACTTATACATACTACAGACAACTCCACTGCAGCAGTTCACAATTTCAGCAATACACCTGCAGTATATTCCATTTTAATATCTAGGTACGTATTTTATTGGCTTTTTAGCCGTTTTCTCAATGTTTTACTAACTTACAACTGATTTTCTGGGGTTTTAAAACTCTGTATACAGATGTAGCAAGATTTACTGTCCCCAGTGCCGTGGTCGAAAAAGCAAACATAAACAGCGCTGTGGAACAAGGTCTGCCGCAATTACGCTGTGGGGGTCCTTGCTTTGAGATCGGACCCCCCCTCCAACAGCGGTAATCCGCCCACATTTCAGGCAGGACCGCAAGCGGCCGCAGCAACATAAACAGCATGCTGTGCTACATCTGAACAGTACATCCTCCATCTTCACTTCTATTCTTTCAAATCACTTATGCCAGACTCACTTCCTGTTATCCATGCCCTTTCTCATACGTCTCCCATATTGCTCACTCTACTGGCTCACAATAAGACTCTTGATTTTAAATTAAAAATCTTCCTACTCGCTATTAAAGAGGCAATACAAGCGGCACTTAATAATGAAAACTTTACCTTTATTGTAAACTAATTACCTATGCTGCAATTGGTGATCAATTACCTACTGTATGCTGCTGTACTGTATGCTGCTGATCGATTCGTTCTCCGGTGATTGATCACCAATGATCCTGCTTCCCAGGGTTCACTAAATGGCCACCTTTCAGTTTTAGTAAATCCGTCAGTGTAACTACGCAGCTACAATTTTTCATGATATTACTAAGGTAATCGTGGATGGGAATATTGGCAACAAATGATCACAAACAGGAAAGTGTTATAAAGATCTTACACTGTTGGAAGGTGTGCTAAAACCTGCTATATAACCTGCTATAGAAATCAAAGGATGCTCAGTATATTAACTCATTCAAAATGGCATTACGATTTGAATTTAAAAAAAAATGCAGTAAGTATTATCTAATAAAACAGAACGGATTTATTTAAAAAAAAAAAAAAACAACATGTAGGATATTGCATGAATTGCTCTTACAAAGCTTTTGTTATTGCTGAGTACAGGCATACCCCGCCTTAACTTACGCAATGGGACCGGAGCATGTATGTAAAGCGAAAATGTACTTAAAGTGAAGCACTACTTTTCCCCACTTATCGATGCATGTACTGTACTGCAATCATCCTATACATGCATACCTGATGTAAATAAGGCATTTGTAACAGGCTCTATAGTCTCCCCGCTTGCGCACGGCTTCGGTACAGGTAGGGAGCCGGTATTTCTGTTCAGGACGTGCTGACAGGCGCATGCGTGAACTGCCGTTTGCCTATTGGGCAACATGTACTTACTCGCGAGTGTACTTAAAGTGAGTGTCCTTAAAGCGGGGTATGCCTGTAACTGTCTAAATATCAGCTCTGGAAAATAACTGCAGCTGCTTCACCTCGATAACCATGGCATCTTTATTAGAGATGGGCATTTTTTTTTTGCGGATTTGGATCGGCAGCAGATCGGGCGGATCCTTCGGTCCGCGGTTTTCTGCGGATAAATTTCAAAAAGGGCCATTCGCATTTTGCGTATTTTTTAATTATTATTACCAATATACTTCGCGGATTAAGAATCCGCCAACGGATTGCTGAATCCGCGGATTGTATTCTACAAATCCGTCACCGGGTTGTATCCAATAGCAGAATTAAACCAACCTAATCCGTCCACGAATTTTACACTGCAAAATGGATTTTGGGGGGATAATGCGAGAAAATCCAGGAAACGAATCGCCCATCTCTAATCTTTATAATCTTCACTATTTATATTCCTATTAGTCAACAGTATATTTGAGGTATGATAGAATATTATATATTGCTAGGTCTTGGCAACAATTGAAACATGTTAACAAATAAGAGAAAACACAAAAAGATCTTAAAAAATACCTCAATATTCTAAATCTAAAAATCTAAGGTTGCAAATACAGTACATCTCTGGTTACAAAGAAAACTCACTTATGTGAAATCATTCAAATACTGTACTTTTCAGTTCTAAGGCCACACAGACTACACAACTTTAGAGTTTTCATTTTCCAGTCTTAATTATATGACATTGCCATTCGGGTCTGAACATGGGAATTACAGACTTTTATGGGATATCTATTTATAGCTTGGCAATGGCTACATTTTTTTAAATCATGCACACAAAAATAGCAGAAAGAAGTTTATAATGGCCACTTCATGTTTCTTAAGAACCCTAAAAGTTTATTCATGTGCAATATTAAAAAAATGTTACATAACAATGATCTGGCAGCGCAAAATATTCTGCATTTTTAGTATAGCAAACCCCAGTGCTGGATATAGTTCTGCCAATGACCCATGGAGCATTGTCACAATATAAAACCCAAAGAATAACCTATACTCCCATTAGCCTTTCTTTGAGTATTTGTAAAGATACTGTAATTCACCTATATTGTTCTATGATATTCATATCTAGCAAATGTGACATTCTTTGTTTTTCAGTTAAAATAGTTTTTTTTAAGGAAGGAGTTAGAGGCTGTGTTTGAAGGATTTCTAAACGTGCGAGTCAAGGTTTATATTATTACTAGCTGTACCCGGCATAACATACGACGATCTACTGTAGGAGATCTGAAAGGTTATTAATTAAACATATTCTTTGTTTTCACCCCTCTCTATAATGTCTCTTATCTCCTCTTCCCAACCTTACATTCTCCTCCATCATCCCCTGTCTCCTCCTCTCCTTGCTGTCTCCTGTCTCTCCTCCCCTTTCTTTGCACTCCCTCTTGCCCCATGTGCACACTGCTCTCTATTCCATTCACAGAGGGGTAGGGATGTGCAGTCTCATTGGCTGCCCCTGGGTGAGTGACAGGCCACTCAGCTTTTCACAGAGGAATGTGCAGACATCCTTTGAGGCTGTCCCCGGGGGTGTGAGAGGCCACTCAGTCTATAACAGAGGGATGTGTAGACATCCTCAGAGAATTATATATATATATATATATGTATATATATATGTATATATACTATATATATATATATATATATATATATATATATATATATATATATATAGATTATTGTACAAAAACTATATTGAAAAAAAATTACCAATAATAATTACCATGATATTTAGAAAACAAGAAATCAATGAATGCTCCCTTTTCCTTTTTAAAATAGTTTGTGGCATATTATGTACTGTTCGGTCTGTCCTCTTTTTTTCTGTATGTATTATTCACTTGCATATATATTTTCCCAATTAAAATGTTAACCCTTTGGATACACTATGACGTAGCCTCTACATCATGGGCTCACTAGTGGCTACATCATGCCCTTTGAGTGCTTATTTTTCCAGGGGAAAACAAGAATATGATCTGATACATGAACATGGTCTGAAACACAGGAAACTGGAAGAGGAGGACTACTCCTTTTCCGATTCTGGATTAAGCGATGCCACAATCACGTGTTTGTGATTTACCGGAGGGGCTCATGGTAATGCGGCCAACCAAAGAGTTAATATATTTTGTGCTATACGCTGCTCTATTCAGATCACATGAAACTATGAGGCAACAACAAAAGAAAATCAAATCATTTTAGAAAACATTGTATTACTTCTATGGATACATTATCAAGTAACCATATTATTCTACATACTGTAATACCAAAACACTGTAGATGAAACAGTATGTCAATAATTATTCTCTAGTCATTTACTTATTTATCATTAGAGTAATATATAAAAAAATATTTCCACTTCTGATTTAAGTCATACAGTTCTGCTTCACATACTGCAATGATAAAAGGAAAAGAATACCAACCACGGTACAGAAAATGCACTGGCATTGTGCTATTGTGGTCATTTGTTCCACTGGAAATTCTCCAAGACAGAGTTTGCAGGAAACCAGTGGATCTAAAGCCAAATCCCACGTAGGCCTATATCTTGCTGTAGTCATGGCAGATGAATCTAGAATAAAATAAAAGGTGCACAAGTTTATTCATCTTAATTGACTATTAAAATATGGTATGCAAACCAAACAATCATAACAATAGAATATGCCAAAATGTATTAAAAAGTTGGTGTCTCAAACTTCAAATACACTAAGGTATTTTGGGAGCTGGTGTTGAGGGTTATAATTGTTAGCTTTTTATTTAGATGGCATCAACATATTCCGCAGCACAGGGTAATGTGGGGTAAGGACAAGAACAAAACATAAAATACATACAGTGGCGACACTGTTTATTCTAATGCGGCTAGAGCCGCAAGCCGCGAGGTTTCCCGGCTTTGATGTTGAATCCCCTCGGCGTGCCGCGCGTCACCGATGCGCGGTCACGCTTCATCGGGAGCGTGCGCGCACGGCGTGCGTGCCCAGGGCTCCCCGAAGGGAGCCCTGGTGTCCTGAGATGTGGAGGATGGCGGTGGGGGGCTCCGGGGGACCCGGAGAGGGGAGGGGGAAGCCTTGATCGGAGGACCGATCCTCCGAGGCTCCGGCGCGCGTGCGAGACATCTCGGCGCGCGCCCGGTATCTGTCGCGGCCGAGACCGGGCAAATGTTAGAATAAACTCGGCCGCGACAGTACAACGTAAAGCACGTAAAGCCGCAATTATTTTCTTCAAGCTTACGAGAACTTGGGGGCTGGACCTACAAAAACCCATGTGTTCTGGACAAAAAGTAATGTAATTTGTTGTAGTACGTTCAAAAATATACAAACATGGCCACTGTGATCCCAATAGAAAGTCGTGAAATTCTGATGATGTTGCGACTTTCTAAATGGCTGGCAAAGGGAACCCTGGCCCCTCGGCAACTTTGTGTCCAGCAAGTAAATATTTTTGTGAACCCTGGGAATTGGGGGAAGGAGTGTCGAAGGTAAAGTTGCCACACAATGCTTCTTTAACCACGGGAGGACACAAATATAAAATACTTAGAAGCCAGTCAGAATGTTTATGAGCCAGCATTTTATTAGGCATGGCGGGGGGGGGGGGGGGGGGGGGGGGGGGGGGGTTTAGCGGGAGCTGTGTTTGGCTTCTGCCTCCCCCCTTCTGGCGATGGCATATGTGACACATTGACACAGGGGCTGTTCCTCTCTCTATCACGGACTGTGTGCTTCTCTGTCACATACTGTTCCTTTCTCTAACAAAGACACATTCTCTATCAGATACTCTTACCCCATCCCCTTGCCACCGTGTGCATTGATTGCAGGGGCTCTGCCACTAACCTTGCTCCTGCTCTCCTATCCCTCCCCCCTCCCCTACTCTCCTCACCTAGCAGCACGGCGGTCACTTGACCTGTCAATCACCGCCGCTGCCGGTTCCAGAGTGTCAGATCTGGCTTTATGTTGCTGGGAGCACTGCTGCAGGTCGTAGCAGTGATTGACAGGTCAGTCATCTCTGCACAAAGCCCAGGCGCCAGGAGGAAAATCTTAGGAGTCTGCGATTCTTTCATCCCTACCTTTAACACATAATGAAACTATAGACAGTGAGGTCCCTGCTCCGAGAAGCTTCTAAACTTACTTTAAATTTGTACGGTGCCTTGTTAAATCACAATGGCACAAACTACAAATAAAATGCCATAGTAATTTGCACTGTGAAATAAATACCATGATTATACAGTACGTACTCTATATAATATGCATTGGCTAAAACCATTTTGCTTTTTTCCTTTCAACTAAAATATCCAATTTCCACTCATATTAAAACGATCAATTTTATGAAGCCACTTTCATTGATTAAGTGATCTTAGTAAAATATTTAAATCCCAAGATACTTCCCTATTGACATAAAAATAGAAGGAAGGCATTTTTTCCCTCATTGGAGACAACTACAGTACTGTACTTATACAGAAAAAAAGACAATGTCCCTTTGTGTAATCCAGGTTCTGTTCAGTAGTGAATAAGTAATTGCATCTAAATGTAGATTCCTGAAAATATTCTGATTCATTCTCAGAAAAGTAATTTCGCTTCCCCCTCTCTCTCCTTTTTTTTCTTCCTATAATGATTTTTTTTAGATAGTGTGTATAATGTTATGTTGATTTGTTCAGTATTCATACTTATTCTCATCTGACAAACATCTTTCTTATGGAAAATAGGCCACTAGCGCCAGATTTGCAATGGCCCGTTATTGATTTAAAGTGCCGTTAACACCCGTTAAGTGCTAACAGTGTCTTCATAGCTCAATAACGCAGTGTTAAGAGCTGTTTTCTTCCAGAAAGGGCATTGCGTTAACTATAACGGACGTGCTAATGAGATGCAAAAGTGGTGTCCCCTCTAACAACGCATATCCACAGAACTGTTCGTAGAGAGAGAGAGAACTCTTCTTTGCTACAGTCCCAAGTTGCTTACACACCACCCCAAACACTTCTTTAAACAACACATGGAGAGACTCGTGTGCACGAAAGAGAGCACACCTGAGATACCTGAAAATATGCTCATTTTTATATGTAAAGTATATTTAAATAACTCAAATGAGTATATATCCCAGGTATCTCCGGTGTTTTTTTTTTTCTTTCTGCGCAGGCGTCTAGCCACGTTTTGTGTTAAGGTGTGTTTGGGGTGGTAAATAAGCAACCAAGGACAGTAGCAATGAAGAGGCTCTTTGTCTCTCCCACAAAACCCATATTTCAGGGTCTCGGATGGGAGTAAAGCCACGTTTAGGTAAGACAGACTTGACACAAGTCATGTTTTTTTAAACTAACGCAAAGCACTGCTAATTTAACATGGAAATTAAGCCATTGCTAATGAGATAACTAATGGCCATTGTTTTTGCATACAATTCGTTTTGTAGGCATGTGTTAACCACAGGGAAAATAACGTCCGTTAATTATTTTGATATGATCTCGTTATTAGAACAGAGTTGACACATCTCTGTGGACCTGGCCTCAAGATACAATTAAGGAGAAGCTACAGCAGGGGTGCGCAACCTATTTTTCAATGTAGCCACAGGTGTGGCGAATTATAAGTGAAAATAGCCACACCATGAAAAAATTTAAAACACAGTGTGTGTGTGCGCGTGTATATATATACTGTATGTATATATATATATATATATATATATATATATATATATATATATATATATATATATATATATATAAAGTGTGTGTATATTATATATATATATCTGCGCGCGCGCATCTGTGTGTATATATATATATACATACACACACACACACACATATATACATACACACACACACACACATACATATACACACACATATATATATATATATATATATATACACACACATATATGTATATACATACACACACACACACACACACACACACACACAAAAGCACACACTAGCACACCACACACAAAGGGGGGGGGCACACACCAGAGACACACACACACACACACACCCACACACACACACATTATAGAGAAACACATAAACTAGCAAAAACACAACATATATGATAAATTACATATACACAACACATATTATATATGTTCAATATATATATATTATATAAATATCTATAGTGTGTGTGGGTGGTATTTATATAATATATATGTGCGCGTGGGGGGGGGGGGGGGAAAAAGGGAAAAGCGGCGAGGATCTGTGTGTATCTATATATTATATACTAGCACTACACACACACACACACCACACACAGCTCCCAAACCAGCGACACACACCACACACACATATATACATACACACACACACCATGCCCACACACATATAAAATATTATATATGTAATCATATACACACACACCATACACAGAATACACAACCAGTCTAGAGATACCACACAACAACTGGCCCACCTTATGTGTAGATTGTGTTTTATTTAAAAAAAGTGGTGGTTTTGATTTTATTTGGGTTTTGTAGAGTACATATTTTTTGTAGTGGAACGAAAACTACATCACACAGACACACACCGACACACACACACACATACCCACGGACACAGCACACACCACAGGCACACAACACACCGCACAACAGCGAACAGCACGGGCACACTACACCACTATATATACATATGACACACACACACACACATATATATATATAGTATGGGAGGGTATAGTATAATATATAATGATATATAGTATATAGTATATATATAATATATTATATAGTATATATTCGCATGACAAATTATGCTCACTGAAACATTCGTTAGGCAGGGTCTTGCAACCCCGCTTTCCCCCCATTATCACCCAGCATACAGCACTTACAACGACTGAGCAAGGGATTCTGTGGAAATGACATGCAAATGAGGCACACAGTGTCCTTATTTTGCTCAATAAAATTTTTACATGGTTCCCTATAGGCTTAAGCTGCGGCATGGGTCACTGCTTTGAGCCAAGCCGGTTGTAAGGTGCTACTATGACCAGGTGCAGCAGCGCTTAAGCCTAATATGGGGGAACCATTTAAAAAGGGTTTTTGAGCAAAGATGACACTCTGTGTCATCATTGCATGTCATTCCAGAATCCCTTGCTGCAGTGTAAGTGCTGTATCTGGGTGATAATGGGGAAGGCGGGGTTGGCAGACCTGCCTAAACTGCAGATGAGCATAGCAGTTGGTATTTTCGCATATTTGCTTTACTGTGGAGGTTTTCAAAACTCCCCACCGGTCGTAACCGGACAACGTATTGCTGCTTGGGTCATTAGGATGCTCGAAGCCACAATGTTAACGAATACCACACTCGCCCGGGCGTGGCAAACTGTATAGATTTAAGGTCAGAAACACTGTATAATAATACACAACACACACACGGGGGGCACAGCCACAGCACACACACACACACACACCGATCATATATATATCAAAAATAACATATAACATTATATATATCTACATATAGGGCTCACATCACACACGACACACGAACCAAACAGGGGCAACACATAGAATATCTATATAATATAACACACAGGAAGAAGAAAAACAGGGAGGACAACAAAAAACACATGCACACACACACACACACACAACACACACACACACACACACACACACCGCGCCACACACAACACAGGCACACATATAATACATCACACACCACATATATATACACCACACCACATAATACTCGCACCACAAACACTATATATATATACATACACACACACCACAAAACCACACCAACAAGGGGGACACCACACACACCCACAGACACACACACACCCCCACACCAACACCGCACACAGCACGACCCACACACACACACAGCACACATCACACCCATATATATACTATACACAACCACAATATTATATATATAAAATGTCCTATATAAATATATAGTAAATATAGTATATATATATATATATCAAATACAAACTGGTATGCTCAGTCTGCATGTCTGGCAGGTCCTGCAACCAAGGGGGCCCAAGCCTATATAATATACAAAACAAAGCACCAAAGAAACAGACACACAACACATATATATACACACCCAACAACGGCACGACACGCAGCGGGGTCTCAACAACACAGCAACATATATATATATATATAATATACACCACACATAACAAGGGGCGCGACAGCACACACACCAGCAACACATATAAAGGGGGGGGGGTATGAGACTACCGGGGGCACACGAATATAAGTAGATACCACACCACACACCCACACCACATCTAACACACACAGACAGCACTCCAGCAAGAAAGGGAATACAACACACACGGGCACGGCACACAGCGCGAGATATATAGTACAACACACACCACCAACACACACACACCTAAATAAACAAAAACACCAATGCGCGGAGTCCACTGACGGAGCAGCCCCTACACCAACACTGCACAACAACAAATGGGGGGCACACACCACTCCCACGACATATATAATATGAAATCACACACCACCACCACACATTATATACATAGGGAAGGAGGGTTGACATATAGGAGAATACAAAACACCCCACACAACTAAATATACATAATACCAACAACCCAGGTGTGGGGGGGGGAGAGCGAGGAGTGCGGGGTGCTATTCTTTCAGTTCGCATCCCCCCCAGACCCTCTGGGGCTCAGGGTTAAAGAAGAGGTAAGAGTGTCGTGGAGTGCTCCCGCATGGGGTCGCACCAGCCGCGGAGAGAACACTCCTCCCGACATTGACTGTGTCTGTGCAGGCCACATAACGGAGATCTGGGAGGAGGGAAGGTAGGAGAAATGCTCTGAAATCATGTGTAAACATAGATGGGCAAGGTGCAGGGAGACAAGTAAATATAAATGCTTGGAGGGGAAGGTAGGGGCTGTACTAGAAAATATCTCCATCACTTTTGCCTGCCTGCAGGGAATGAGTGACGCGCACAGGTGAAGTGGACGATAGCATACAGTGTTTGCCCACCTCGAAGACTACGTATGTGGAACAAAAATCACTGAGGAAACTAATGAGAAAAATCTGGGGTAAGGGCACACAAAGGTCGGGGGATGGAGGAGAAGAGAGCGGTAACATAAGAACTAGACAGCGGGGAACAAAAACAAAATACAAAGTGTGAGGTCAGAAAAGAGTCCAGGGGATGAACACAAGGGATGAAATAAAAAAGAGAAAAGTATACCTGTGGATAATAATGATAGAAACGAAAAAAAATGACAACTGCCCAGATAATCAAGAAAAGGATCAAACCCATTTAAAACCTTAAAAGAAACCGAACCATTTAGATTCTTGTATAAAACCGCTGCTTTGAGATCACTGTTCGAAGGAAGGAGGTCAGAATACCTATTAGGGCATTCATCTCTTTAGCACATTTAAATAGAAGGACATCTAAGATACGTAATATAAATTTAGTACCTTTCACAAATGCTCAGATCCAAAGTGGTAATTCATGTCAAAGACACATAGGGGGTGGGGGTTTAAAAAGTGGGGAAATAACAAAATCAATATCACCCCATAGATTAAATACCACTGGACCTGTTATCGCTTAAAGACTAAAAAGAAAAATCAGATGGGGCGGCGTTTGAGCAAAGGGGGGGTGGAAAAAAATCGTTCTCTAATAGACAAATAATACAACTCCGGTGGTTAAAAGAGTTGGGGGAAGTACCATATACAGTTATGAGTATTATTTAGAATATTTTATGTATATGTGAATACTTCTGGGGGGGGGGTGAATGGTCCATGAGATTGCAATACAGCATTTAAAAAAAACAACATAATCTTATTTACCTGGATTTGGTGTGGAGGAATATGGGGAGTGGGAGGGTGGATGAAAAAGGAAACGTAGGGGCCTGGCGGGGCGGCGTGAGTGGACGATTACCCGACGGATATAATGCAAAGAGTGGTTGACCAAGCATTTTCATTGTAGTGGAGCTATTAATCAAAAGAAATGAGGCTTGGAAGAAAAAAAAAAGGTAAATGTAGTGTGAGAAGATATTAGACATACATAGTTTGACTAGAGTGACTGGGGACTGCATCCTAAGACTAGCAGGCGAATGGCAGACAAATAAGGTGGTGGACTATTACGAGATCACACGCATATGATAATACCATGGGGAGCTGGGTTTAAGAGAAAATCGGCGCACAAAAAGGGCAACACTTGAATCAAAAAAACAAGAAAAATCAAATCCATGTGCAAGCATTAACCTACCATCATGAAACTGGCAGGATGAACCTGCTTTTCTTTTCACCCCACTTTGAATCTTGTCTCATGGCGCAATTGAAATAAAAAAAAATAATATTCTCTCTCTCCACTACAACGCCTGGACCCTCCTTGCCCTGCAGCGCCAACATCACCATATACCAACAAATGAGATAAAAATGGCCTCAAAAGCCTGTACGATCATACTAGACTGTTTGTTGGAGAACCCTAAAAACCAGCACAGACAAGGCAATAAAGGGGGGGGGAAAAAAGCCAAACCACCGCACACACAACTAGCAAGGGGTGGGGGGGGTCACTAAAGTTACACTTGCAACAACTACTCAAATGGTAATCTACTCATACATTACTCTCTTTAGTCAGGTGATATTGTAGCTAGGGCCACATAAAAGGGCCCCTCCCACTGTCAACCTGTCACAGGGCAAACACCTGAGTGAAGTAGACCCCCTTCAATTACCAAAGATGGTGGGGAGTGCCACCGGGTAAGACTGATCGGGGGTCTCGTCACCATAAGAAGGAAAACAATTAAATATCCGGCAGTCCAATCATGGGTGCAAATCTACTGGCCCACGCAGACTGGAATTAGCCTAAAGCATGGTGCCCTTTGGATCCATAAAAAGCCAAAGCCTCGTTCTTAAAACAGAAACATGGCTAAGCGGCCTGAAACTCCATAGGTGGCCACATATTGCCATTCAGTCTCCATTTCTAGGGGCTTGTGGATAGGTCAAAGGATGCGGAGGAGGACTGGGGTTGTGATTTGTACGTGTGGTGTCTGAGGGGGGGAAAGGAAAAAGGGACGAACGTTACAAGGACACAGTTACATTGCCAAAACACCAGCAGGTCGGCCCAACCTCAATTTTGGACCTCGTTAGACAAAAGCCTAGTTGGGCGCGCGGTAGATCTTCCCGTCCATTTCTAAGCCGCCAAAAATCCTGCTAAAGCAAGGTTGATGCATCTAAAAGAGCACGCCGCACCCTGAAAGGTGCCCCTAACTACAAATCATCTGACTGATAGCGGGACACGAAAAAACAACACCCGTTTCGGATTTGCTACCATGTCCTCTCTGAATGAAGAAAAGAGGGGTACATACGAGCTGACGGGGTGGTTTCTTGGGGATGTTCAACTGTCAATTAGCTTGGCGCGTGATAAAGACCACTAAGGAATCACGGCACAATTAGGGGTATCGCGGTAATAAAACCTATCGCAACTACGGACTAATCCAAACGCAGACCGCAAGGACAAAACGGGACAAAGACAACAAATGAATTCTCACCGCCGGGCACTCCGTTGCGAGACTGTATGTCTGGGCTCCTCATCCCAGCAGAATCCAATGCATCTGGCATCCTTCCTGAAGGCTTATTCAGTGGACCATGCCTTAGTGTACTGGGTAAGGAAAATTAAGGGACCAGGTGCCCACACAATCAAACATACACCAATAAAGTCTCTTAAAACACTAGAACAAAAAAAAAATATCAGACGTTTAACGGCCACAACAGTGTGTGCGTGGGCTGGACCTGACCAACTGCCCTTGGCACAGAGGATGAACAAGAAAATTAATTCCTGAAAACAACCTGATGGTGGGGCTCTGCTAGCTACGAGGGTCCAATCCGAGTGTTCTTAAAACAAAAATCTGTGAGTACCAATGCTCCGCTACAGCAGAAAATAAGTGTACGGGGTGCCCACCTTGGGGGGGGGGCCATGGGTAAATAAAACCAAAGCGAGACGATGAACAAACAAAATCGTCAACTCATAAGGACCGGCAAAATTCAGGGATGCCTGTGGTGGAAATGGCCAGGAACGAAATAACAAAAATAGGGCACTACCAGGATCTCAATCAATACACAGAAATAAAGCCTGCCGGAAACAGGCACAATAGCACAACAAGCATTGGCAAAGCACAAGTGGAAAAATATAACTGGGCTGGAAAGCTCCTCGACCACAACACTCAAACCGAAAAACAACAAATAACAAATAACCTTCTGGAAGGTTATCACAATACATAAACAAATATAAATATACATTATTCCATGTACTAAAAAGAAAGGCATAAATATATATATTTTTTGTTATGCATATATATCCGTGTATTTTATGATATTTAATATGTTTGTCATACTAATAGCTTTTCTTTTTTGGTATGTCTATTTCAATATTTGGCACGAGTCCATATTGTTAATATCTGATAAGTATTTGTGTCAGGAGAGTTTGCTGTCTCCCCATTGGCTATTTTCCTGCGCCTCTATATTTTTTAGATGTGCAAAAATCGTTGGCGGTGATTATTATCACAAATCGCTTGTTTTATATTACCTTTGTGAGTGTTCCTACTCTCTCCCCCAATCCCTATTTTTATTAAATGTACAATTTTACGTATGGGGCGTACGCTCTCTGTTTTCTTTTCATTTCTTTAGAATCTCCATTGGAATTGGTTCTTCCATCTGAGAGCAGCCTTGGACCCCTGGACTTTCATTTTGTCCTTTTGAACT
>WSYH01010884.1:0-22076 GCA_036426205.1 Ascaphus truei
AGTATAAAACCTTTTATTAAAAAACTATCTAAAAAATAACAAACAGTATTCCACTCACATGCTGTGAAATATTTTCAGGCAGTTGAGAGTTTAATTGAGTCTCTCACACTCATAAAGTTGAATCTCCGGTCCACTGCACTGATGCTGTCCTTGTTTACTTCCGTGTCATGTGCTCCGGCTCCGACTCTCGCGAGACTCCGACCTTCGATGACGTCAGAGCGCTACCTCCACTCCGGTCTGCAGCGCGTCTCGGACTGCTCTGTCTGCAAATGTCTGCCCTACGCGTTTCTCCTCTAGGGCTTCCTCATATACATATATACATATACATATATGTGTATACAACAAAAGACAGAATAGCCCAATGTAACATCCAATGTGACAAAATATATAGTAAATAGTACATAGTTAAATACTTCAATAATAATATTCTCATGAGTAAGGGTCATTTAGTTAAACCCTTTGGCCAAAGCATTATAAGCCTGCAAGCCGCGTCAAGGCATTACCAAATTTGCAGGTCCTAACACTAAACTGTGAAACTTCTCTTTTACCTCTGTTAGAGGGAGTATGACCGCAGTGAGTCTGTCCATACAGCAAAATGAAAAAACCTTCCCTATTTTAAAAAGTGGGGAGGTATGAGCTTAAACCCTGGGAGGAGGGGCCACTAACCTCCAAGGAGTGGCCAAATGTTTACAACAAAAGACAGAAACACCCAATGCTACATTCAATGTGACAAAATATATAGTAAATACAGTAGTATATAGTTAAATACTTCAATAATAATATTATCATGAGTGAGTTCCTTATGATTAATGTGTAACCTGTTAAATTACCAGCCCAGTCATGAATTTCATTCCATAAAGTTTCAGCTATGTCTATCATGTCATATTCCTCTTTAATGATTATTGATTCAGGTTCTACATTTGTTAGGCTCATACCATCTTTTTGGTTTACGCGTTGCTGTCACAGCCTCTGTCCAAACCTGCAATATTCATAAATAAATATTCACACACCTACTTGCTGAACTCATCCCTTTTATACAGTGTACACTGCAGCCTCATGCTTTATCTGACTGGAGCATAAGGTGCCTGAAGGTTTAGCACCACCCAGTAAATCTAGGCAAACGACTTTATATAATAATCTTAAACTGAAACAGTCAGTGCACCATTTTGAAGCAGCAAACGGAACACGCTGCCATATCAACCAAAAACAGTATGGTTACTAAAGGTCAAATAATTTATCCTGTACAGCAGCATAACATTTAATGCATTGTTTCGCTTACTACAAAACGAAGGAAGTGATTAGAGATGTGTAAGCTTTTCTCCAAAGTTCATAAACCAGACAAAATTTGCACTTTTTTCTTGATCATTTTTGCATAAATTGTCAAACTTTGCCTTGGAAATACACTAAGCATTAAAAGTCATTGTGCAAGGTCACCTGACCCTTTATATACTACTCTTTAGTGCCATTTTCATGAAATGATGCAACATTTAGCAATGTGCTGGGAAATAGGGAGGAAATTCTTCAAGATTCTGTTGAAATTAGTGACATTTTCCTAGTTTTCCAGCAACGGGAGCTTCTGTAAAAATGTCAGAAAAACATTGAAATTTACACATCTCTAGAAGTGACTTGTGATTCTAGAAGCCACGATTAACTTTCTAAAATGCCAACTCTATACTATTCAGTGGGACAGGGGGTAATTATTGAACTGCAATAGTGGTTCAAGACACTATAGCACGGAAACTCTCATTGAAATGAAACCCATTATTTGTAATGGACTTAGTGTGGACTTTGATAATTAAAATATAGAGACAAAAAAATATGTATTTTGAAACTTCATCTATAAGAGAATGTAAATTATGAGTCACCACATACAGATGTACCCAGACTGCCAGGGAAAGCTGAGTGCTTCCAATAAAGGCAAACGGACCCCCGCAGCTACAAGAGGCTTTTACCTTTCCCGGAGCATAGCATATGGCCTTTGTTGCTGCGGCTATGGGGAAGGTAAGTCTGGTTACAGTACATCTGTAGTCATGGTGCTGTAAGTGCCATAGGAATAGGTTGCATAGGACAATGGTGATGATAATGCAGAAGATAAGGGGTTAGAAAGGGGGAATATGTATCACTGCAGTTTTGGAGCAAAATTGGGGCATTTTCATTCTGCATACATGTTTCAAGGTACTTTGCTCCAACTGTGTTACATCTGCACCGGCAGGAAGTATAAAAAGGAGGAGCTACATAATGCATATATTATTATGGAATATGGCCCCTGTGGAATATAGAGGAGGGTGGGGCTAATTTGGGTCGTTGAGGTTTAGAGAGGTTAGATTTGGGTTAACAAATGTCGAGAGGCTTGTGTAGGCTGGGATCAAGGGTACTGGGGCATGGGCCTTTCCTTTAGCAGACTAGTAGGGAGGTGGAGAATAGATGGTCATATATGCAGGAGGAAGCGCGAGATATGTGTTGTGTATGTGTGTGTGTGTGGGGTGTGTGTGTGGGTGTGTGTGTGTCTTGGTTGTGTGTTGTGTGTGAGTGTGTGTGTGTGTGTGTGTGGAAATTAAATACTAATTCTGCTGTATCATTTTTTATATTGGTTAAACATGAAAAATCCTGGGGAAGGGGAAAGAAGTGAAAATTGTATGATGTAGGGAGAGGGATACAAGAAGGGGGGATGTGCAAGAAAAAAGAGGGAGAGGGAGACAAAAAGGAGAGCAGGAGAAAATTAGGGTGGGGGGGGGGAGAATTGGGGATATTGCCTGCAGACAGAATAGAGTTGACTATGGAAGCAATTGGTTTGGTGATGGCTGGAGCACCAAGTCTTAGGAGCTTAGATTGCAGTGAGTCAGGTCCACATTGTCTGCTTAGTTTTAATTTTAGGAGCGCTTGTGTAATCTCCTCTTCGGATACTGAGACAAATAGACAATTGTGAGCAGTGTTGGGAAGACGGTGGGGCTATAGGGGTACTCACAGAATGAGATTCATGTTTGTGGTTTGGGATGAGTTTCGCTAATATGTTAGTAGCACACCCCAGCAAGTAATCATTGAATGCATTTGCAATGTCAGTGGGGTTTGTCAAAGTAATATCCTCATTAGTGATATTACTTGGTTGTTGATGGTTAGAAGGCTCGAATATATTGTTGATAACCTTCAAGAAGTTAGCTGGGTTTGATCTATTCTGGAGAAGATTGTTAGAGTAATATTGTGCTTTTGCATGTCTTGTTTGCCTTGTGCATATGTTACGCAGGCATCTGTCGTGAATAATTAAAAGTGATTACACGTTTTTGGCGCTATGTAAATAAAGACATACAATACAATTAAGATCCTTGGTAGTGCCAGTTACTTTGTAGATTTCCCACAAGGCATCCCTGAAATGGTAGAGAGCTATAGGGTCAGTTGTAAACCACGGAAGGTGGGCGCCCGTACTCTTATTCTGCGTAGTGGAGCATGGGTATCACAGAGTTTTAAGAACTAGGATTGAAAATAGTCGAGTGCAGAATCAGGGTCGGTAATTCAATTGATTCTGTAACAAGGGCAGGTGGTAGTAAGGTCAGCCAGAAACTGTTGTGGGTTAACGTTTCTAAATGTTCTAGTGAGGAGAACTTAGGTCTTCATTGGGGTGGTTTAATTTTCCTTACACAGTATACTATTGCATGGTCACTGAAAATATCAGGAAGGATGTCAGAGGATTGGATTTTGTTGGGATTTGAGGAGAGAATCCAGTCTAGCAAAGAATTGTTGTGAGATTTCAGGTTTGTCCGTGTGGGTTGGGAAATGAGTTGTGTTAGGTTAAGTGACGAGTTGTATCTGGATTTTGTGGTTTTTAGGGTCAAGCCAATTGAAGTTGCAATCCCCAAGAACTAGTAGCTCACTCTTCTCCTTCAGAGAGGAAATGGAGCCACAAAACTGGGTGATATCAGTCAGGGACTGTAGAGGAGCTTTAGGGGGGTGGTAGATGCCAGCAACCAGGATAGGCTTAGAATATGGGAGGCAAATTTTGCCAACTAGGATTTCAAAAGAGGGTGGGCTTGGGGGCAATTTAACAGTGTACATTGTAAGGTGTCTGCTATATAAAATAACACCCCAGCTCCTCTCCTTGACCTATCTTACCTAGAAATGGAGTTTCCCTGAATGGCGATATTTGAATCAGGGGTTTTAGGGGTTAGCCATGTTTCGGTGAGAATGAAGGCTTTAGTTTTATGCATAAGGCACCATGCCCTTAGTTCATCCAGTTTGGGCAGCAGGCTCTGTATATTTATATGGGTGACCGATAGACCTTTTTGGAATTTGAAGTGGGTATTCTCAGGGGTATGGAACAGAGTTGAAAAGGGAGGGGCTTGGTTAGGTTCAATGTCACCTGCTAAGGAGAGTAATAGTATGAGTAGAAATTTGAGTAGTTGTTTGCAAGTTGTAAATTTGTGATGTTTGCCATTAGAGTGAGCGGTGGTTGGTGTTCTGGTTTTCAGAGTTGTCTACCAACATTCAGTAGATAGTGCATGGCTTTTGAGCAATCCAGGGTGTATGGTGATGTTGGGTGTGGGCCAGGAGGGAGGAATTTGTAGTGGATAGAGAGAGTAATATTTCCATGAGGCCACAAGAAAGAACAAAGTTGAGGTGCATAGCAGGTTCATTATCACTGAGGTAGGTAATGCTGCATGAAGCTGTTATGAGCCAAGTGAGTGTGTACAGACTAAATATTTTAGCAAATGTTTTGCTGCATTGCAATGCTAGGGCCTATTCAGGGTTTGCATAGGGTTGAGTGGGGTGAGTGTGTGAGGGTTGAGGGGGTTGGGGGCAGTTGTGTGCAGTCAGTGATGGGAAAGGCTGCAGTAAAATAAGGTGTAAAGGGGTGGGGGTTAAGTGTGCAGGCTAACAAGCATGGGATCATAGTAGCTCACCTTTTTTTTGCCTTGTGTAGAAGAGTTTGCAGAAATATGAAGTCCCCAGTCAACCTCTAGTCAAACTATAGGCTAACTAATTATTCTCACATAAGATGGATCAGTTTAGATGCCAAGGCTCCCCGGCCGAGGCTGTACCTTAACGTGCTGTTACTTTTATACATATCAGCAGTCACATGAACCCACCCCCCTCCCCCTATCCGATTGCTAATTGGACAATTAGCAGCACTCAGTTAAAAGAGAGAAAAAAACACCTTTTGGTATTCAAACATACCAAGATCAATAATAAAGGCAGGGTGGGGTGTTTCTTTTTAAACAGGGGGATTGTGTTGGTTTATTTTTATTCCATAAACCAATGAAGACTCTCCAAATAAAATTCCATAAATCTACAATCCTATTTAAATTATGTATGTTACGTAAATAAATAAATAAATATTTGAGGAGGCAGGATGGCGGATAGATGCTAATAACTGCAGTGGGGACTGAAGTCCTGGAAGGCTACATTCATATACCTTGGAGGTGATTTGGTGCTCAAGCATGGAATCCTATTGCAAAGTATTGTGAAAGGAACACTTCTGGGACATAAGATATTCAACCTAATAAAGAGCTCCAGATGCCCTGAAGGCAGGGGTAAATGCACAAAAACACCCCCCTAACCTCATTGGGCTGGCCCCCAGGGAGTACTCAGAATGTGTCACCAGTGGTCCCTCTCAATCTGCGTGCTGTTGCCAGTGGGGAGAAGTCCAATGCAATATGGGTTGGTGGCAACGCACAGCAAAAGAAGGGGGTTGGTGAGGCAGGTCTGCAAAAAAGTTTCTTTATTGTTGGGACATAAAAACAGAGGCTGCAACCTTCTACGCGTTTCGTGCAGACAAATTGCACTTTATCAAGAAGTGTATAACATAGAGTACAGCAGGTATATATATAGGGTGGGGGTGGGGGGGAGGGGGGGGGGGGAGGAGACAGTCTGCCGATTTGGCGCCAAACTCGCTAATTAGAAACTTCATGCTACTTACACCAATAGTATATAGTGTGAGGCATGGGGAATGGTTAATTACCTGTTGGCACTCGCAGGAGAGCCGCCTTCAAACCCCGTGCTCGGTGACACGCACCACAGCAATGGAGGGGCCAAATCTCGCGAGATGCGCCTCAGGCAAGCCACGTTCTTACCGCGCATGCGCAGAGCAAAAAAATCTTAAAAATCAACTCTGAGTCACACGAGCAGTGCCCATGTATTATAAGTGCTCGCGCATGCGTCCCTATGTCATTAGTGACAGAAAAAATATATAAATATGTGCCCACCACACATAAGGATTTTGATGGAGATGCCTATACTACGAAGTGACACTCACATAACCAATCCCTAGTGCGGTGGGGTGGAAAAGGGAAGGGGGGGGGAAGAGGGAGAGGAAGGAGAGAAGGAGAGAGAAAGAATGGGGGGTGGGGGGAGGGGGGGGGTGTGGAAAAAGAGGGGGAATGGGGGGGAGGGGGGGGGGAAGGAGGGAAGGAAAGGAAAGGGAAGGGGGGGAGGGGGGGGGAAAGGATAGGATAAGAGGAAGGGAAAAGAAATGAAAGAAGAAAAAAGAGAAGAGAGAGAAGGAGAAGGACAAGAAATGGTGAGGGGAGGGATGGGAAAAACTGATGTACTAAAAAATACTAACATAACTTCAGTTGGGGGCACATTTAGGCAGACTGTACACCCACATATATGAACCTACATGGATTGTTGAATTAAAAACAAAAAAAATTATGTGATCAACATAAGACAACATATTAATGAAATTCTAACTTTTACCTATATTAAAAACATTATAAGCAGCCTTCTGAAGAACAGAGGATACCTGCTAAATTTGAGCTATATGTATTTTTTCAGTTTTTACGTTTTATCAACCGTGAAGGGAAAGAAGTTACACACATGATACCTATTCAGTTATCCAATAAATGGGAATGTTGTTTGACTTATATTGCTAATGTTTTAAACCATAATAATTTTCAACCATAGTCATTACATACAATCTTTGAACATATAGAATGATCAGTCAAAAACAAAGATACAAAGATACAAAGTTGTTTCGGTTATGTACACAAGTAATACATCAATAACCTTAGAGCGGTGAGACTATGCATACTCATAAAAGTTAGAGCAGTCTGACCATGGTATTTTGAGAGAAATGATTAATGCTCCATTCAATGTTAATTCCATCTGGATAACGGGTTTTAGCATGAAGATCGAATGATTACCCTACAATCTACATTGTGTTAAGTTGCCAACCCTCATTTGGGTTAAAATTCTCTCAATTCCCATAAAGAGAAGCTTTCGGGACCGCCCTTGGCACATTCTATGAAATGTGGAGACGGGTGCGCCAAGTCTCCTCTTGATAAGTCTAAAATGCTCTTGCATTCTATTTTGAGGGACCTTGTTGTTCCTTCCGACATATCTTTTCCCCAGCCAAAACTATACATAGACCACAAAGGATGTATTACAATCAATAGTTATTAAGTTGAAAACGTCTATGTGGGCTGTGGGAAAAGACAAATCTGGAGGTTTCATGTACCGACACATATTGCAATTATTGCACCTGAAGGAGCCCTTGTAATAAATGTGTTTTATTGGTCCTAATCTTGGGATGACACTCGGAGATAGGTAGTTGGCAATGGTCTTAGCCTTCTGTAGACAATTTTAGGTCCCATTTGGTTATTACTCCCTAGGATGGGGGATCCATACCTAGTAGACCCCAATGTTTGTGATATTTTATTTACTTGGCGCGCTTGCCTTACTGTATTGGGAAATAAACAAAGGGGATGTGTTTCCCAGTCTTGTTTTGCTTGCTTTATCATTTTTTGGACTAACATCCTTCGCCCTTGGACACTCCCGTTGGGGAGTAGTGTATTTCTATCTATTTCCATTATTTCTCCCACTGTGGTTTCCAAGGTTTCCCTGTTGTACCCCTTTCAAGAAACCGATTGGTGAGAGCCTCAGACTGAGTCAGGAAACCGTCTATTGTAGAACAGTTCCTCCCAGTCTGAGGTACTGGCTGGGGAGTGCCAGTAATCACCGATCTGGGGTGAAACTGTCCGCCTAAGAATGGTATTTCTAGAATGACTTTTTCTGAAAGTGTCTGTTTGGATTTTTTGGTCCATATCTACAATAAGTAGAATGTCCAGGAAGCTGATGTGGTGTGCATTGAAGTTAGGTGGTAAATTGAATATCAGTCATTATTATTAACGTATTCAAAAAATGCTTCTAATGTGTCAGTGCTCCCGTGCCAAATTATAATAAATCATCAATGAAACGTTTGAAAAAAACAATATTGTGTCTAAATTTATTAGTGGCATTATATATGAAAACGTGCTCCCACCCACTCCTAAAAATCGCATAGGAGGGGGCAAACTTGTCCCCATTGCCGTCCCCCGTAATTGTAAATAAACTGGTGCTCAAAAAGAAAATAAATGTGTGTGAGAAAAAAAGAATAGATTCCGTGATAAATGTGGTCATTACATGGAGCTTCCCGGACATTCAATGAAATGGCGAACGCTGCTAACCCCAGATCGTGCTCAATGATTGTATACAGGGAAACCACATCCATGGTACCCACAGGTTAGTCAGATTTCCATGTGATGTACTGTAATTGTACCATAAATCACCAGAGTCAAGGACGAAGGAGGGCAAGCCCTCACAAAGGGTTGTAAGTAGGTATTGAATCTACAAAGGATAGATAACATCTCCCAAAGATCCAATGCTAGAGACAATTGGAGACCAGGAGGGTCGACCAATGTCTTATGGATCTGGGAGATGGTGGAAGACTGGGATAATGGGATGGGGATTGACCAAAAATCCAATCTCTTTTTGTTGAGGAACTTGTGTTGCTGAACCCAAATCTATAAGATTTAAAAAACTCCTTAAGAAGGTTGGAGTTGGATCATGTGGTAGTTCAGGTAGGAGGACTCATCCCCAAGTTGGCGATAAGCTTCCTGAGATAGTCTGTCCTACTCTGAACCAACCAACCCCCCCTCCTTTATCAGCATTTTTAATTACCAACATTGGATTACTCTGTAATGTTTTGATGGCCAAACGTTCCTCCCTATCCCAATTGTCATCATTAATACTTGAGAATGAGAAGAAGCCATGTGCCAAAAACCTGAGGTCGCGATCACCAGACTTTCAAACATTGACAGATATGGGGCCTTTCACAAAGGAAGGATAAAACACTGATTTTTCTCTTAGTTTGAATCCCAATCTGTTCAATGTGTAAGTATGGAATCCTCACCATAATTGTAATTCAGCAAGATCATTTCAAATCTCTAATGCACATATCTTGAAAAGCTCAAGTGTAACCTGTGGTGGGAGATATCACAAGAAGTAGAGGTTGTGATTACATCAAAAGGTTCTCTAGGGGGTTACCTCAAGAGAAGACTCAGTCAGAGATTTGTCCCCTCCCTTCTGATGGAAGAATTTTTTTTAGAGTTAATTTGCGACATATTTGTGGTACATCCACAAGCTGTACCAAAAAGATCAATGCCCATAGAGGGCGCATATTTTAGGCCTTTATTGAGGAGAGAAATCTCTGACTTGGTTTATTCAATACCAGAAAGATTTATTACATTGTTAGTATTAATTAATAATCTTCTTTCTTTTGTTGCTCTTTTTCCCCTGCCTCTTTCTTCCCCCTCCTGGTTCCTTTTGTTTTCCTGAAGGACTGAGTAGTTTTTTGACTGCTCATGATGGTTAAGAGTCATTCAGTCTGCTGCCTGAGAAGCACCCCTAAGGGTGTTACCGTCGGATTGGCCCTTGTTTGTCCCTGGACTGAGAATTGGTTTCACCATCATTACTAGATCTTTTCCCATTATACAAATGAGACAGAGGTGTGAGACACTTTCTCCATCAGAGAATTCAGAATCACCGCTTAGATGTTCAGTGTTGCCACTTTTAAATTGACTATTGTTGGTTGTGATCTGCGTGAGTTGTTTCTAGGTGTGTTCTGAGTGGATCGATCCATACCAGTGTTAATTCTCTGCCATCTGTAAATTTGCTTTTTCTCATAGTCAATGCGGTCGCGGTCGTACTTATTCTGTTTCCTTATCATTATTTCACCGTTCTGCTTCTAACAGTACTGGACAGAATTTTGTCATAATGACGACAAACCTCTCATGTCCTGGAACTGGCGCAATTTCTCTTGCAATTCTTATCTGAATGTCAATGGAATCTTTCTCCTTAATTTTTTGCTGCAATATTAGATCCATCAATCTGAATGAACGTGATAAGCGTTTGGACCCACTGATCCTCAAACTCCTTGTCAGGAAACCAAAAGTTGGGGCTTTTTTACCTTAAGCCTCTTGGGATTCTTTTATTTTGATATAGTTTTCAGTAGCTACAATGTCCCACCAATCCTTGTTTTGTAAATAAGCAATCTTCCAGTCTCTGAAAATATATCTTTAAGTCAGCAACATCATTTGTATCAATGTTCACCACATTCTCAAAAACACGGAGTGCCTTCTTTTCCTAGAGGAATATCCCCACAATTGAAAGCATAGAAATCAGCGGTTACTGTAACATTTGAATCTCTCTGTTACTTCCATTATGTTCCACTTAGCACAAACAGTTATTTAAAAGTCCATAAAAAAATAATTGAAAAAATTGCACAGACCTGCTTCAATCACCACATAAACGTATTGATCAAATAATGAAATCCTGTATTCATATATAGGACATCCATACGAGCTACCATGCAGATAAGTAGATATACAGTGGAGGTGATTTGGTGCTCAAGCATGGAATCCTATTGCAAAGTATTGTGAAAGGAACACTTCTGGGACATAAGATATTCAACCTAATAAAGAGCTCCAGATGCCTGAGAGCAGGGGTAAATGCACAAAAACACCCCCCTAACCTATTGGGTGGCCCCAGGTAAGTACTCACGAATGTGTCCCAGTGGGCCCTCTCAATCTGCGTGCTGTTGCCAGTGGGGAGAAGTCCAATGCAATATGGGTTGTTTTATGTCCACACAATAAAGAAACTTTTTTGCCAGACCTGCCATCACCCCCTTCTTTTGCTGTGCGTTGCACCAACCCATATTACATTCATATACCTCACTTATGTTAATCCACTGTTAGTACATTTCTCTTTTATCTTTTGTGTTTTTACAACACACTATACTCATTGTTGCTTTTTCTGTGTCTTATTTTTCATTTCTCTACCACTATCACCACTTTATACTACCCTATCAGAACACTACCCTCTATTTTGAAGACAGACAGTAAGTATTTTTTGTTAAACTTTGAACTTTATTACAGCAAACAGAACTTTGGAGAGTTTGTACAATCTTTATCTAAAATCTTTTGGTAATAAGACTATTATTCAGTCTGCAAAATTAGAGGTGAATTGTTGTTTTGTTCATTAATAATTTTGATGCCATCAATAGTCAAACAGATAAACTTAAGTAACTGATATGCTTGATGTCAGTGGACCCCGAGAAAATGCAAACATATTCACTTTTATCAGGATGCAAATAAGTTAAATTGTTATTTTAAGAGTAATTGAATCTTTCCAAAAATAAAAATAAAAAATGAAAAGCCAATTAGACTGTTGTACAATTTTATTTTTGACCTGCTATGTTGAACTACTGCATCTTTAAAGACTAGATTAATGTTACAGCTAATTTACATATTTCCAATATTTGCACAAAAACTTGTCTAGGAAAGGTAAAAAGGGCATAACCAATAATATCAGATTATAAAAGGAAATCACTGTTTTGTACTGTAATAGATAAGCCCAAGACTACAAGGGTTTGCTATGTACTAAGCATTATAAATAAAAATGTGTGGATTAAATTGACGTACGAAAGTCAAGAAATATATAACATGTGTGCGCCTCTATGGATTAACCGTATTTCCTTTTGTGCACATTAAGGACCAAAAATGTTTTTTTAGACAGGTTCATTGGCTCAAATGTGTGAGTCCCATAACACTAATGCAAATGGTACTTACTAAAAACATTTGTATACCGGAATCCAAATCGTATGACAAATTGTATCTATCATAAATCCTACAAAGTTTGTTAATATAGTTAGCGCAGAATTAGAAGTGCATTAGTGGCTATGTATCAATTCTAAAAAAAATGGAGCAGCACAGATGTTTCATAATGTAAGTTAACAAAATGTATTATTTTCTCACTCGATTTTACGAATTTTGCTCACATTTTAAAATTCCTTGTGAGGTTAGAAACTAAGGTCAAATTCTCAAACTGCTGGACTCGGAATTCGAAGCGAACGTTGAATCCGTGAAGTTCAGACTTGGAACCCTCAAACGTGCCTATCCCCAATGAACTACACATTTAAACTGTCTTGGTGAAGTTCTGAAATTGATCCTCCCATTTTACTGCAAAATTAAGTCTTAGAAATGATCTGCAGTTTATTGTAGATATCAATTGTATGTGTGTCCTCATGAGGAAGCAGTGATGATATTGGAAAATGTAACGTCTATGAAAGCAGAGAGAGTTAATTAATTAGTGCACCCATGAGAAATTGTGACAGGGGGGGGTTGATATGAGATTATTGGGATATGGAGAGCACATGACATGGTTACTTCATTCAGAAAATGTGTCTTTGGTGGAGCACAAATTAGAATAAACCATGGGTCTTTTCGCATTAGCATCCCAAATAGCTTTTTAGGTGCAAAATTGGCACATGAAAATCTCATTTTAAATTATACTTGTCTGTACCTATGTACTAATCTGATGTTTTATGGACGCACAGAAATGGACTACACTAGGCATACAGTTGTTAATCATATGGACTAAATAAAATGCTTCAGTGTGCCCCAAAAAGGTAGAAATTGCAGCAAAATTGTCTACCAACTTTAACTTGGTATCAACCCTAAAAGTCTGCTAATAGTGTTAGCACAGAGTGAAGTTTCTATGTATCAACAAAAAATGTATTTGATACAGCAAAGATATTCTATTATATAGATTCACAAAATGTATTATTGTCACTATATTGCTGTTACCATAAATAGTATTACGCCATAGATATTTACTAAAGCTAGATATAAATAAAAAATACATATCCTCCTGTTTTAATTTAAATCGGATCAATCAGGTATTCAACATTTTAAACAATTCATTTTGTGTCATATGTATGAATCCTTCATACATACGATGCACATATTATTAAGGTTTGTACTACTTTTTAGCACTAAATATTTTGACGCACAACAAAAATTCTTAGTACACAGCCCCCCACCCTGTTTTCCAAATAGTTCTGTAGAACAATAATTAATAGCTGATAACATAACTTGAAGTAAAAAAGATGTGTCAGAAGGGCCGCTACCATTTCTGATTTTCTGAGGAAACTGTTATTGACATTAGTTTATATTCTGATGAAAAATATTAATGAATAGAACTTGCATTGGAAACATTTAGTTTTTGTACTTTTACCTGTTGCTATGAAAATTGTGTAGAAACATTTTATTTCACATATATATTTATATATATTTTGCTTCCGTCCCATTATTAAAAGTAAAAATGTACTACCTGAATCACTGATTTACATCTTTTTGCAATTGTTTATCTATCTATTGCAGCTCAAGTTTTTCATTGTTTGCACAAGACTTGATAAATGAAAAATGCTTCTATTAGCATAAGGTTATATATCATGTTTCTAAATGCTTTCTGAGTAAAAGAATGAAGTCTTAGCATGAACTAACAAGAAATGTTTCCTTAGATGTTACATTAGACGATGAAATTGGGCAGCAGCTTAAAATACTTATCATGCTTAAGTGGTGATATTTTAGATGCTTGTACATTAATCATTCAGATCCGTAGGTTATACAGTCTTTCAGCCATTTCCTACTTTCGTGGTCAAATTCAGCATTTTTAGGGGCTTATTCATTAAACTTTGAAAAGTCCTTATTGCACTATAAATGCCAATTTAGTGCGATCTTGCATGTGTAGCTATTCACAAAGCTCCGATAACAGTGCAATATCGAGCAAAAACGGCTTTTTACCGAGCTATAACACTCTGGCTGTAACAAGTAGTGTAGTCGCTGAAAAAATGCCCTATCTCGCTTTTTTTTTGCAAGTAACTACTATTCACTAAACTCTGATATGCATATCGTACTACAAAAACTTGTTATCTTTTCTTGCCAGCTAAATTTATTTATTTATAAAATATTTTACCAGGAAGTAATACATTGAGAGTTACATCTCGTTTTCAAGTATGTCCTGGGCACACAGTTAAGACAAATAATACATGTTTACAAATACAGTTACATAATGAGCAGGGTATATTATATATATATATATATATATATATTATATACAAGACATTGCATGCACAGTTAAAGATAATTTATATTATGGGCGAATGAAACAGTTACAGACCAGATTAAAATGTGTGACAGCCTTAGATTTGAAAGAACTTAGACTGGTGGTGGATGTAAGAGTCTCTGGTAGGTTGTTCCAGTTTTGGGGTGCACGGTAAGAGAAGGAGGAGCGGCCGGATACTTTGTTGAGCCTTGGAACCATGAACAGTCTTTTGGAGTCTGATCTCAGGTGATAGGTGCTGCATGTGGTAGGGGCGAGGAGCTTGTTCAGGTAGCTGGGTAGCTTGCCCATAAAGAATTTGAAGGCACAACAGGAAAGGTGAACTTTGCGCCTAGACTCGAGTGATGACCAATCTAGTTCTTTGAGCATTTCGCAGTGATGTGTGTTATAGTTGCATTGGAGAACAAAACGACAAATTGAATTGTAGAGGGTGTTAAGTTTGCTAAGGTGGGTTTGAGGTGCTGAGCCATATACTATGTCTCCATAGTCAATAATTGGCATTAGCATCTGCTGTGCGATACGTTTTCTGACCAGGAGACTTAGGGAGGATTTGTTCCTGTAAAGTACCTCTAGTTTGGCATAGGTCTTGGTTGTCAGGGTATCAATGTGCATCCCGAATGCTAAGTGGGAGTCCAACAATATGCCCAGGTATTTAAAACTAGTAACAGGAGTTAGGGTTGGTTCTAATCTGGAGCTCAGTCGCTGGAAGCTTTAAAAATTTAGTTTTGGTCCCAAACACCATTGTTACAGTCTTGTCAGTTTTTAGAAACAGTTTGTTTTGGGAAATCCAGTTTTCGAGTCTCAAAAGGTCAGACTGAAGTATGTGTTGAAGGTCAGAGAGGCTATGGCTGTGTGCATATAGGATTGTGTCATCTGCATACATGTGTATTGAGGCTTCCTGACAAGCTGTGGGAAGATCATTGATGAACACTGAGAAGCGTAGGGGCCCCAGAACAGAGCCTTGCGGGACGCCACAGGTGATATCCAGGGGGTAAGAGTTAGAGCAAGAGATGGACACATGTTGGGATCTACCTGATAGGTAGGACTGAAACCAGTTTAAAGCATGCTTCCCTATTCCAGAGCTCTGGAGTTTGTTAAGCAGGATAGCATGATCAACAGTATCAAAAGCCTTTGCAAAATCTAGGAATACTGCACCAGTGAGTTGACCCTGTTCCCTTCCACACTGGATTTCATTGCAAACTTTTAGCAGGGTAGTTACGGTAGAGTTTTTGGGGTGAAAGCCAGATTGGAATTGGCTAGGGAAATTTGTCTTGTTATAGTAATCGCGAGATATGGTGGCGAGATCAGATTTGCGATAAGGCATAAGAAGGAGTTTATTTTTTATTTTTACTGCATAGGATTGATACCGGAGGTCCCTGTGGGTCTTCGGGGTCCCCAGGGCCTCTCGAAATGACCAATATATTATTTCAGCTCTGACGACCCCCGGATTCAATCCTATGCATTAAAAATAAAATTAAAGCCTGGTTCATTACCTTAGCAGCTAACTGCTAAGGTAATGAAAGGGTTAAATAGTAGATACTGCTTTGTTGTCGGTTCAGGGTGTGGGTTAAGTGTGTAGTTGCCCAAAGGTGGGTTTTTAGGCTTTACGGGAGGGTGTCAGTAGAAGTTAACCCCTTAATTACCTTAGCAGTTACAACCGCTATGGTAATGAAGGGGTGAACCCCTCGCACTACCCTCCCGCATGGCCTAAACACACTCCTGGGGCAACTACCACTTTCACCTACCCCCTGTACCAGCAACATTATGGGTAAAAGTGTCCATTAAAAATAAAACATTACACAGGCAGCATAAATTATATTAAAGTTCTAGCTACCCTTGCCAGGATGAAGGCTCCACTCGACTTCCTCCCCATCCTCCATGGGAAGCAAAACAAAATTAAAAAAACAAACTACTGGAAACTAACCGCTTAATCACCTTAGCCATTATTATCCGCTATAATAATTAAGGGGTTAACCCCCCCAGCTACCCCACACTAAAAGCCCTAACCACCCTCCCTGAGGCAACTACCCGCACCCCGCACCCCCTTTACCCATTGATTATCACAATGGTAAACTATGCCCCCAATATGGAATTTCCAAACTGACAATGAATGGGCCAGCTAAAATAAAGAGGCACAAAATAAAGCACATTACACTGAAATAAATACCAGAATTTCACAACAAAGCCATAGACTGTGACTGTGGTAAGCCATGCACAGAATATGGGCATGGATAGTCACACTGACAATGAATGGGCAAGCTAAAGTAAAACACATAACAAAAAATACAATACACTACAATAAAATTGAAAAAAAATTGGCTAAAAATGCATTGCTTGTCACTGCCTACTTGGGTGCCATCTCTTCACCCATAATGCAATGATCCTCAAACAGCTGATGCGAAGAAGTCCACGATCATATGTTGATTGAAGAGATGTCTCTGGTATATTCTTTTCCTCTTTCTTTCCTTCTTTCTTTTCTTCTGTCTTCTCTTCTTTGTAATCCAAAAGGGGCAGAGATGTTGCTCTTTCATCTTCTTGGCTTCAAATTAGATGGACAGGGCTTATAGAAGGCCTGTGACGTCACATTTGAGTGTCAAATGGTCATCAAAAAGGGGGGGAAGCCAGCCAATCAGGCAGTATATGCTTATCTCCCTTTAAGATGACATCACTTCAGAAAAAATAAATGGCAGCCACGACATTGTCACCAACCAATCGGATGGGTATAAATACTGTACCATATGATGCCTTTCCTAGTGATGCTATCAAAAAGAAGTTAAGATAGCCAATCAGGTAGCATGCCTCTCTCCCTTTTTGATGATGTCACTGCACTCCAAAAAAAGAAAGGTATCCAATGTGTGACGTCTCAGTCCCAGCGTCAGATCTTTTGTCCAGATCAAAAGGCAGGAAACACTGTACTTTCTAAGCAGGGGTTTATTTACAGGGTATAAGGCAGGTACAGGGTTAACTCATAACACAAAACAGAAACAAAATACCTAACTCCTTCAAGGAGTACTGACTAATACTGCTTAGTCCCTAACTAAATCGTGGGAGAACTAAACTCTTTTCCCCACTTTACCCAGTGTACCTGCAGCAGGTCTCCTTTCAGTCTCTCACAGGGCTGTCTGTGTGTGCCTTCCCAGATCAGTATAGCAGCGTCTCTCACCCACTCTGTATAACTCTCAACAGTGTGCGTCTGGCAGCATGGGGGAGGGGTGGGAATCTCTGTATCACTTCCTGACTATACAGGCTAATTAGCTCATTAACTCATAGCTGAACAGACCTGTCCAGAATGATTAACTCTATGAGAGCTGTAAAGTCCCAGAACTGGCCCCTTCTAGCCCTTAGAGGGCAGTGACGGCATCACACATGGTATATACACAAATCCGATTGTAATGTTTTTTATTTTGTGCCTCTTTTTCTTAGCTTGTCCATTCATTGTCAGTGTGGCAATCCATGCCCAGAATATGGGCATGGCTTACACAGTCATAATCAATGGCTTTGTTTTGAAATGCTTGTATTTATTTACTGTAAATGTACAATGTCCTAAAGTACTTTGTGTGTAGTCCACTGAAGAGATAGAACTGGATGCAAAAAGGGGAGAAAAGAGGAGCACTACCCATTCGAAGGCAAATAGAGAGATGCGTATCCCAAAGTAGTAGAAAATTAAAAATGTATTGGATCATAGTATGATAAAGGCTAGTAGCCCACACCAACATGTTACCTGCTAAAGCGCTTTATCAAGCTTAAAAGATACAATACTTACCGGAGTGTTTTAAACCCTCAGGGCGCGCTACCGCCCCCAATCCACTGCAGACTGGGGAATTCCCCCAATGACGTCTGGCATGTTGAATCTTTAAACTTTATTGAACACTAAAACTATTGTTAGTATAGAAAAGGACCCAATCTGAATTTAGACCGGAAGGAATCCTAATTTGGAGTGTAAAAATCCAGTTTAATTCACGCCTATCAAGGGCATTGATTCTGTCACGGCCCTTTTTATCCTTGATAAAGTGCATTGGTGTGAAACATGTTGGTGTGGGTTACTAGCCTTTTTCATATTATGATCCAATCAATTTCTAATTTTTTTCTACTTCGGGATACGTATCTCTCTATTTGCCTTTGCATGGGTAGTGCTCTGCTTTCCTCCCCTTTTTGCATCTAGTTCTACCTCTTACTCGCACCCAATACTGGGGCCTGTAACTCGGGAAGCAGGGGGTCTCTGTGGCTGAAATTAATGTGGTTCAGCTCAGGAGATCCCTTGCTACAACACTCTGTTATTAAAATTTACATAAAAACTGCACCATCGCCTGTAAGAGCTGTGCACGGAGCAGCAGCTCTCTCCGTCCAGCACTTCTAGGCTGCAGTTTAACAAAACAGTTTAAGTGCGATAAGTCTTTGGGAAAAAAAACTAATGGTGCAATGTTGCATTTTTTTTTACCGAACTTTAAAAAAATTGTGATTTTTCTTACTGAATACCATTTTGACACACATTTTTTATAGTGCGATAAGAACATGCAAAATCGCTTGGCAATGCATTGAACTTATTGAAGTTTAGTGACTAGGCCCCGTAAAGCTAAGTGACTAGTTGCAAGAGGTTTAACATTCCAGTCATTAAGTTGGTGCCTTAGGTTTATCAACTCTATATTGTTGGTATAGAAAGCATTTTAGGAAATGTGGTTTGGGACTCCTTGAAATATACTTTGCATATCGATTAGCATATCTCTCAGGCGTGCTCCTTTTTCAGGACAGGTATGCCTCCCTTATTTATTTGGAGGGAGGTTTGAGCGGATATACAGTATATACATCTGGAGACAGTACTAAATTAAATCTCCCTCCCTTTTCTCTCCCCTCCTCTCCTCAATGCCTTGTGGTTTCAGAACATGCATTAAATAACTATTAATATCTCCAGAAGGTGGAGGGAAATACTTCAGGGGACCCTCTATCAGATCGGTAGCCCTGCCCACCTGGTTAAAGAATGATGTAAACCCCCAGAAAACAAGTAATATTGCTCAATGAAGATACATATTAATTGTTACTCATTCCAAATTGACTTAATTTAAACGTTGTGACCGTTATCCCTCAATGTTTTGTTCTTTGGCTTGTTGACTAGGTAGACTATTTAATGTTTGTAAAACATTTATGTCTACTTCAACAAAAAGGTGAGACAAGTTTCCACAGATCTCCTCCCACTCATAGTAATGGTAGTAAAGAAGTGTTAAACGTTTGCCATGGTTGCTTGATCCTTGCAGATATGGATGCTCTGTGGCCACCTTTTAATTTAGTCCAATTCACTTTAGTCACAATTTAAGGGACTATTGTCTTTGCCCACTCCAAAAATTGCATTCTTTTTAGTGGCATTAAATAGTGTCTGTATAGTTGCATTCTGTAACATAAGCCAACAATGTAGACATTGATGATTAGAATTTTATTGTTAGGCAGCAGTGTTGATTGGCTGGAGGGAGGATCCCAATGGCTAGAGTTGGCAGACATTTGGTTAGTCAGGCAGCTCAGGGTCAGGGCAGGCAGAGAGCAAGCACAGTCAAGAAAAAACAGGGTCAAGGTAGGCTGAAATCAGGAACGTAGAACAAGCAGATGGACAGGCAATAGGCAGGTCATACAGCTAACTCAGGATCGCTCAACTCAATAGCCCTAAACACATTGATCGGCACAGGAACTGGCTGGTTTAAATAACAAGTCAGGGTGTGTGTCAATGAGAGCTGATCCAGAAAAATTGTGTGATGCAGCAGCAGCAGTAGTTGTTGCAGGAGCTCAAAGACACGCTGAGGCCATAGAACTGTCCTGGTGCTGATCAGGCTCGCTGTCAGAGCTGTGAGTGCTCATTTGCATATCACTACCCAGACACCCTGGCTGCAGTGGAAGCACTGTATGCTAAGAGATAATGGAAAATACAAGTTTGTGTACCTTTGAATATGCTCATAAGTGGTATTTTAATTTGCAGCAGTCTAATACAAATCATTAATTTGGGCAACAGCCTCTGCTTACCTTGTCGTTCTTTTGATTTTTCAGAAGCATCATCTGATTCGTCACGTGAATCAGCATTACCTGTTTCCACAAGCATGTCACCAAATCCTGTTCAGTTGTTCAGAAAGTTGGGTGCAGGATAAGCAGAGAGAGGAGTCTCCTCAGCTGCCTGAACAGCCCATCTTGGAACCAACAGAGGCAGCATCTGTCCCTGTATGACACACAAAAGCTTCACCTCTCCAAATGGTGATAACCGATGTAGAGGAAGAGGAAAGTTTATTTAAAAAAAAAAAATTAAACCTCTTAGATGCATGGAACTGAAAAGATCCGTTGCAGAAGATTTGAAAGACATTAAAGTGAACTCCAGGATACCAATAGTACCCTTAAAATATCAGCTTGAGTCACAGGAAAAACAGACCACAGCTATCAAGAACATTGCTGCAACATTAAAATGATTTAAAACCAGAGACAGAACATGAAACACAGACAGAGCTCAGTGCTACATCCATCTCCTCCTTCCCTAGTTTGAAGCTCACCCCCTCCCACTTTTAAATGGTTACGGCTCACTCCTTTGCACCTGACACACCCATGGGAACTTGCATCCAGTTTGATTGCGACAAATCTAATACAGAGTGATTTTCCTGGTATTATACAGGTTAATAAGAGCTTCAATCAAGCGTAGAAGTATGCAACTAATTTTTACAGATTTATTGTAAATCATTCTTCCAGGTATGTACAGGTTATTAAGAATCTATTTGTGTTAGGACCCTTGAGACGTGTCTGCTTTGGAGGGGCTCAAGAGCTTACAACACTTTGGCCAAAGAGTTAAACTAAAAGACCATTGTATTCAAAAGATATATATATATATATATATATATATATATTTATTTAGGCACTGTACCGTGTATTAGTGTCTTTGGATGTAGCACTGAGCTCTGTCTGTGTTTCATGTTCTGTCTCTGGTTTTAAATATATATTGCCATGCTCATTAGCACTCCTCTTTGACACGTATACGCATATACGCTGATGCAAATATCGCCATTCAGGGATACTCCATTTTTAGGAGAGATAGGTCAAAGAGAGGAGGAGGGGTGTTATTTTATATTGCAGACACCTTACAATTTACACTGTTAAATTGCCCACCAAGTCCACCCTCTTTTGAAACTCTAGTTGGCAAAATCTGCCTCCCCTTTTCTAAGCCCATCTTGCTTGCTGGCATCTACCGCCCCCCTAAAGCCCCTCTACAATCCTTGACTGATATCACCCAATTTCTTGGCTCCATTTCCTCTGAATGAGAAGTGTGAGCTGCTAGTTCTTGGAGATTTCAACTTCAATTGGCTTAACCCTAAAAACCACAAAATCCAGATACAACTCAAGTCACTTAACCTATCGCAACTCATTTCCCAACCCACACGGATAAACCTGAAATCGCATAACCATTCCTTGCTAGACTGGATTCTCTCCTCAAACCCCCCCCTACTACCTGTGCGGGACACCTCCCCCATCCGACAGTGCTTGCCTGTACAGACACCCCTCCCCCAGCATCTTGGGAGGGGACCCCGGACGCTACTACCTGTGCGGGGACCCCCCCTCCCTGTACGGTGGCCTCCCCCCCTTCCCTGTACAGGATGCTGCTGAACGAGTTCCCCTCTCTCAGGCGTGATGTCTCTGGAGGAACTTCTGCAGAAATACTCATCAGTCCGACCTGAGGAGGAGGAGCGGAGCTGTGACAGTCCGGCCATGTCTGACCAGGCGTCCGGTGAGGGGAGGGAGCGGAGCTGTGAGAGTCCGGCCATGTCTGACCAGGCGTCCGGTGAGGGGAGAGGGGGGGAGGGAGCAGAGCTCTGAGTCCGGCCATGTGTGACCAGGCGTCCGGTGAGGGG
>WSYH01010885.1:0-22069 GCA_036426205.1 Ascaphus truei
CGATTCTCACGGAACAGTAGTAGCGGATCCATTGCTATTGGCATTAGGAATAAAGATGCCATTAAGCACAATATGTGTGCCCTCTTTCACGGTGAAATGTTTATCCTTGGCAATCTTCCAGAAACCATACCTGTCTTCTAGCTTATCCTGCACACGTTCAAAACACTCATTAGTTGATAAAGTGAATCTTACTGAGGATTTAAAATTGCGCGCATGCCCAGGTTCTTGGTAATAAGGATACTTTGCTCTAATCAAATCATAGATTTGACCGGTGTTCGCTTTGTGTCCTGAGGTCGACAAAATAGCTTCTGCTATCATGAATTTATACCCTCTGTGCGGATTCATATTCTTTAACAATTCATCAGCCATTGCAGATTAACACAAAAGATGTCTGCAGCTCTCTGTTCTTTGCTCATAAGAATGAAACTGGTCAATGCGTAACAATTTGCTGTGTTTCCTTTTCAAGGTCATAAAAAGTATCAACTTTTACTCCTTTTTTGAACCACCAATTGGATTTGTTGAAATAATTGGTTTAATGTTTGTGGTTTGTGATAGCCGTTTGTCTGACAAACATGTATCATTTTTTATCTCGTTTCTCAAAACATAGCTAGACTTTTAATTAAGTAACATTGTGTTTTCTGGAAAAATAAAATACAGCACTGTCTGGAAATAGTGCTTACACAGCCATATAATGAAATTCACACACACACCTGCAAAAGTAAAAGTTTTTTTTCCTCATACATTTTTGTGTGTATTTGAAAGTCTGGTTTACTCCCTGTCTGCATCAGTTTAACTACGTGTCTATATGTATTTATATATCTCTCTCTCATAAATATATATATATATATAACAATATACTGTATCTGTAAAACCAAACTTTACATGTGTGTGTGTGTATATTACAACTTTTAAGGGCTTATATGAAAAGAGAGATTTTTATATTGCAGTGATTTATTTAAAGGTTAACATAATAGAGGCTTACACTTGTATGGCCTATTGCATTGACCTGTATGGTAAATGTGATTTACCATCAAAAAATTTTTTATTTTTATTTAGAAGGGCTGTAGTGTTAAAACCAATAATATATATATATATATATATATATATATATATATATATATATATATACTCGACTGGGGGTGGGGGGGGTGGACTGACACTGACTGGGGGGGTGGGGGGTGACTGACACTGACTGGGGTGGGGGGTGACTGACATGACTGGGTGTGGGGTGACTGACAACTGACTGGGGGGGGTGTTTTTTGGGGGGGGGTGTGGACGGAAACGATGGGGGGTGGGGGGTGAATGACATGAATGGGGTTGGGGGTTGACTGAACTGAGGGGGGGTGACTGACAGGGGGGGGGTGACTGACTGACTGGGGGGAGGGTACTGGACGGGGGGTTACTAACTGGGGGTGACTGAATGGGGGGGGGGGTTGGTAATGACGGGGGGGGTTTTACTGACTGGGGGGGACTCTGGTGGCAACACAAAACAATACTCCCATACCAACATTAACATTTCATTAAAACACACACGACATTATCCCACACACACACACATACAATTCTCCACACACACAAGGGGGAGGAAAGGCCGCGACCAGAAAAAGCGAATCTCCAACCAACCCGCGCCCATCCTCCGATCGTGTGTGGGGGGCAGGCGAAATCCCCCCCCCAATCAGCAGGGTGGGTGGGAGGGCATCGTGGCGAGGTAGCCCCCACTGGGCGCCCAGGTGACAGGTCAGCCACCGCCGTGGCGCCCTGACCTGATCCCTCGCCGGAAGGTCACAGGGCCCTGGGCCAAGCTGCAGGGGCTCGCTTCTTCCCCCCCAGGCCAGCAGGCGGCATGATGCTGTTTGGAGGAGGGGGGGCGGGCCCAGGCGATAATCCACCACCTGATGCGGAGGACTGCGAATCATGAAAGGGGGGGGGGGGGGGGGGTTAGGGGACGCATGCGGAGGGCACGTGGGAGGGCCCGAGCCCCCCCCCCCCCCCGCAAGCACAACAGAGGCTGCAGCAGCGGGGAACCTCCAGCCCTGACCAGGCGATGGTGGATGAGGTGGAACGGGGGACAGGAGGAGGGGCGAGGGACAGGCGGAAAAGGACAGGAGGAAGCGAGGGGGGACAGGGCGGACGTGCAGGAGGAGGGGACAGGGGAGGCAGGGGACCGGGAGACACGGAGGAGGGGGGACATGGGTAGCATGGGGGACAGGAGAGAGGGGAAATGGGACAGGAGCAGGGTCAGGGGACAGGAGGGAAGGACGCATGGACAGCTTCCGCGGTGGGAGTAGGGAGCCATGGTGGGGACCAGGGGGGCTGGGGCAGGGAAGGAGCAGAGGGGGACGCAAGCATGGGCGAGTACTTACCTCTAAGACAGGAGATAGGCGAATGGCTCCGTGGGGGGCGGGTCTATAGAGCCTGGCCGCGCGCCCACAAAGCCTGGGAGCCGCGCGCAAATCAGGAGTAAGGTAGGGGAGTTTTTTTTTTTTTTTTGTTTTTTTTTTTCAGCGACGGCAGGGAAATTTCAGCGCGAACGGGGGGAATTTAAAAAAAAAACACGTGTGCTGCTTGGGCCAATAGTTACTCGCCTGGGGGTTAAATCCACCCGCCCCGGGCGAGTAAATGTATACAATTGTCGAACACTGTATATATATATATATAACAATATGTCTGTAAAACCAAACTTTACATGTGTGTGTGTATATTACAACTTTTAAGGGCTTATATGTAAAGAGGGATTTTTATATTGCAGTGATTTATTTAAAGGTTAACATAATAGAGCCTTACACTTGTATGGCCTATTGCATTGACCTGTATGGTAAATGTGATTTACCATCAAATTTTTTTTTTTATTTAGAAGGGCTGTAGTGTTAAAACCAATAATATATATATATATATATATATATATATATATATATAATACAGGAGTACACACAACATATTGATGCCAGTAAGTATCCCTTGTATGAAACCTATTTAAATGGTGATAAACATGAGTGAATTAAGTAATAACAATGTGTTTAAGCCCAATACTGTTATAGGCTCACAGGTAGTATAGTTCACAAACATTAGGCCTGTATTATTAAAATACTGTGTTTTCACAAGGAAGCATGAAGTGTATGTTTTTTGTAAATACATCTATACCAGTTTAGATAGTACTATATATACATACATACACACACACACACACACACACACAGTGTGTGTCTGTGTGTGTGTGTGTGTGTGTGCATATATCCATACATACTACATATATATTAGTATAAAATCAGAGATGTTCTTGAAACAAGAACACATAAATGATTAAAGGACAACATTACAATGGCCAGCAAAGGTAAGTAATATTTAACACATAATCCTGCTGTACACGTACAAGAAAGATGTTTGCAGTTAAATAGGTGTGTTTTTAATTGCATGTGAATAATATGCACATGCAATGATTACATCAAGTAACACACCCAAATACAATGTTTTGCTGCAAAGTCAATGGCAGCTTCTCTAAACATAGCAACTGGCTCCTGGTGGACAATTACTGAATACACGATTAATACATCAATATTAATAACACTATTCATTAATTAGGACTGTTAACATTTCCAAAACTTCACGTGTACAAGAACATACTTGAAAGTTTGGAAACAACACAGTCTTCAGCATACATACAATATTAATTAGATAATCTGAAGTCAACAAAACAAGGCCAAAGACATATTTAGTGAATTATAATATTTTTTTTTTGTTCCTTTTGAGAGCGAGTAACAGGCCTGCTTGATGTCTCTTGTATTTTCCTTTTTCATTTTGCAACAACTTTAGCCACAACAGAGCCACTTTGAGTGGCCTCTGGCACTTCACAGGCAGGGCTTGTGGCCAGTGACTCACCTACAGGGCTTTTGGGCAGTGACTCACCTACAGGGCTTTTGGGCAGTGACTGTTCACCGACAGGGCTTTTGGGCAGTGACTCACTTACAGGGCTTGTGGGCAGTGACTGTTCACCGACAGGGCTTTTGGCCAGTGACTCACCGACAGGGCTTGTGCCCACTGACACATGTGAGCAAGTTGGTAGACACTGCACAAGTGATGGTTGGTCTGTTTCATGTGTGTCTTTTTTTGTTTGTGTCCAAAAACTGGTCAGTAGTAACTGCTTGTGCTGTTTTTTTTTTGTCGCCTCCTTTGTAGGTGTCAGCTCCTGATTTTGTACAGATGGCAGCGGTAGGATGTCGTCAGGAACCTGCACAGCAATGTCTGCTACTTGACCGGTAACATTCGGACCTGGGGAATGAAGATCAGATGCATGTGATGAAAAATTACCAGCATGTAAAGATCCTGCCTGTGAGGTGTTGAAGTTCAAATGTGGTACAGTAGTCATTCTCAAGTAATTTGCTTGGGTTTGCTGAACAACTAATGCTTCGAATGAGGTGTTGATTTTTTGCAACTGTTTAGGCACTTCAATGAAGACTCTGTGGAGATGTGCCAATTGTGATATCGTTTCTTCCTGCAGTGCAATCATCCTTTCCAGCACTGTCATCAGATCAGAATGCCGAAGATTTTCTGCTTCCACAATTTTTCCCTCAGAAGCTACAATTGCATCGTATGTGGTAGTTGATGGACGATTTGGCGGTAAAACTGTTTCAATTGGAACCTCTTCATGCTCACTTGATTGTATTTCTGTGTCTATGGCGGTGGCATCATCATCATCATCTTCATCATCATGTTCTAAAAATAAATGTACACATTATTAAATGGCATGTTAATCTCTGCTGTGTTACTATGTAATTATACTGTGTCATAAGTAACAACTAACATGTTTCCATACGTTTTATAACCTCACATTAAAAACTACCTTGACTTACGAATAATGTTTGGACTCAGTATGAAATATGAATGAATGAAAACTTGCTCTAAACTCACAACTCCTACATGATACTTAACATCACTAACACAATACATGTTGCCTTACACTTCATTTTCACTGACACTAAGTAATCCTATTTAAAGAACATGTGCAAAACAAATAATGAACATGACAACATAACATATAGAAGAGCACATATTATATGGCCACCAACTGATACACTCACCTTCTAGGTGTGTTGAGCTGCCTGACCCAGGTGAAGACACTTGTTCCGTCTCAGGTGACACATGTCCTCCAGGGGCAACTATATATAACAATAACATTAGTTTTACATTTACATGTGTAAATATTGAACAAACAGTTATTGTATGTTCTGTATTTATGAGTACCTAACAGCATCAGTTCCTTAACCGAAAATGTGTGTGTGAAAGTGAACATAAATAGTTGTAATAACAATGTACATGCCTGTGTACTTAGAACTTTTGAGTTCCCTAACATACAACATACTATGTTTCTGCAGTAATGCGTGAGGATAAATAGATTAAAATTGTACATAAAAATCATATGTTGTGTAGTGATATCAGTATCATAATGTACATAACTATCATGAGATGAACATTCACAATGGTTATCATGAAGGTGGTCATATTGCAAAAAGTTTTGTTTTTGGTACAGGATATGTGTGGTACATTAATAGAAGATGTGGCACACCTGAATGTGGCTGTCACTCAACAAGACAACACATGCAGTGTGTGATAATGTGTCGTTGATAGTAGTTCAACTATAGATATGAGTGAACTAATGTGTGAGGTACGGTTTGATAACTAATGACTTGTTGGGGCATTTAGTAGCTAGAGTTACGCTTTCAAATGAGTGTGATTAACTTCAGTTGTGCTAGTCAGGTTGTAAGAACGGTATTCCCTTCCCATAAAAAGCCTAATCAGCCAGACCTTTCAATTACTTCAAACAGGTGAAAATGCTGTGAACTAAGTTGACCCTAAAATGAGCCTGTAATTTGTGTGTGTGCTGAACCCCACCCCCTCTGTTGACGTGTATGCTGTGATGAGATATTCATTGCAGCTGCTTTAACACAATGTTAGAGGAGCTAAATAGTCGTCTGCAGTGTTTAAGTTATGAACACAATGACATAACATATGCTACGTGTGCCTCATTATGCTGTCTGTATATGACATAAAGCAAAAATGGACCTTTCCATAAACAACTATAGATGTGTTAGTGCAAGTGATGTTTGTAGGCCGTTGCATGCAATATATTTGATGCATGCTTAAAATAGGCAGTAATGTCATGTTTGTAGGAGTAAAATAAATAAAATACACAATAATATTATACATATTTATGTTCTGTACCTGTAGCTAGTAATAATTTCTCATTAGCATGTGTTACACATGTGAACTACCCTGTTGTTCCCCATCTTCGCCCACCATCAATTGCTTCCACTGCAGCAATGCATTTTGGGAATTCACATGTAAATGACCACGCAATGGCACGTGCTCTATTAGTTACTGCTTTTAGTAGGACTACAACATATATGTCTATTTTGAGATATATATATATATACAGAATCAGACATATACATATATAGATGCAGGTATGCTTATATTGTGAAGACAGTATAAAAAGCAGCGGAAATATGCAAAATAACTGTAAGCAACGACACGCCTAGTACAGTAATATTTCTCACCTGGTGGAAATTGTGAGGGATAAATTCCAATATCACGGTCACCAGCCAAGCCTTCCACGACGACGGGAAGTAATTTTGCCCGAAGCAGCTCCTCCAATGGAGTTAATATCAGACGTTGTGGTGTCGGCTCACCTCCAGTGCCAGTAGCATGCACGCGTTGGTCTTGTATTTTCTTTTTCAATTTTGACCTAATATCATCAAATCTTTTCCGACAATGATACTTGTCCCTGACACTATTCCCACACGCATTGACACCAATGACTATTGTGTCCCACATTTCTTTTCTGCTTGATGAACTTGTCCGCCCTTGAAAAACATAGAAAATATATGAGGTAAATTAATAATAATAGAAGCACCAGTTTCCTACACTGCTAGCTGTTCCAAGAGATAGCAAACATGCTGTTTTAGGTGTAATATGTGAAGCACATGAGCATTCACTACTAAACCTATACATGTAAGCAAGCTTGCATTCATATTGTGTGCAGTTATGGCAAATTGAACGCCTGTGTTTAGTTGTCCTTGTAACGCATGATAAAAAGCTGTGTTTCCACACTAATTAACATAGAAAGATATTCTGTACCCATATTTGCATATGAACAAAACTCAGATGACCTAGGATCACATGTATTTGAAGAATAAATGGAAAGGTACACTTACCTACTAAATGTCCATAGATACTGTCATAGTGCTCCAGAATCCCAGTGACAAGAGCTGTATTTTCCTGGTCATTGAAGCGAGGATTACGTGGCTTCTCCACACGTTTCTTCCGAGCAGGTTTAGGCTCAGAGCTTGCCTGGTGCTGACTGGACTCTCCTTCTTCCAATGGAAGAGACTCCAAAAGCTGGCCACCAGCAAGCACGCCACCACCAGACACCCCATCAGCAACTGAGCCACCAGCAGCACTCCCACTCCCAGCAACAGCACTCGCACTCCTAGCACCAGCACTCCCACTCCCAGAAACAGCACTCCCACTCCCAGCAACAGCACTCACACTCCCAGCAACAGCACTCGCACTCCTAGCAACATCACTCCCATGAACAGTACGTTCACTCTGACGTGTACTCGCACGAGTAGCACTCCCACTCCCACCAGCATCACTCTACCCACGCTTTGCGGGCATACATACAGCACTCACAAAAAACAGACAACAAATGTACAGCCAATCACACGAAACACTTCCACATATAAAACAAGACAAAGATGTAAACAAAACAACAAAGGACAAAGCTCTCCCAATACACAACAAGTCTCTCAGTCAATATGCAAATCTTAAATCACCCAGCTCTGTGCGTCTCTCTCTCTCTCACTCCCAACAACACAGAGAATGATTAACAGTACACGTTGCCTTTAAATATTACGCGCTATCCAATACATGCTTGGTTCGCCTGATTCAGCAAGATTTTTGATTGGCCAACCTAACAGCACCCCGCCACGCATGCCGATACACCTGTGTGTGATCGGCAAATCATCGTGAGAGTGGGCGGATATGTTTTCGGCTTGATTTTGAATGTATTCGGCACTTACTGCATACGGAGAGGAAAAATCGCCAATAACATGACTAATCGGTAAGCTTGCCGATTTCACATAATCGTCGCTTACTGCATGAGGCCCTAAATGTCCCTAACCAGTGCCATTATCTGCAGCCACTGCAGACGGCTCTGCAGGCTGCTTGGTGGACCTTTGGGAGATGTACAGATACACTCATAGGTTCACTGTCTTTTCTATACCATATTCCTTTGTAATCTTTCTGTAGTCTTTATTTATTTTGAAACAGTAAGTTAAAAAATAAGTATTGTACAGTATCATTGATGTAAGCTGTTTTTACCTGACTTGCAAAGCCTCCAGATATTCATAAAGATTGGGTCTGTTTGTTGCATCCAGTACATTTTTTATTTTCTCTGTTTCAAACATCAGTTCCTATGTAAAACAGTAAAAATATACTTGTAACATCAACATCATCTGGTATGCTAAATACAACATAAAAGATACAGGTTATTTTGCCACCAATATAGTTGTATTTATCTTTGAGTTAACGGTTGCATTTGTAAAGTTTGAGCCTGTGGGACTTCCCACGTAACCGGAGGGGCAAACTCACTGCATACACTGAAGATACCAGCTGTGATTCTAGAGATTTTGGTGTTGGAGGGGTGTTAATTAGGGAAGTACCACAGATAATTTTTATCTGTGGGAACGGGCCTGAAGAAGGGGCGTCAGAGGCCCCGAAATGTTCGTTGCCCCCCTACTTTTTCCACCCTACATTTTTACATGTATTGTACGTTTTTCCTTTTTTCCCTTTTTGTTGTCACATTGTTGTTATCCTTCATCCCCCTTTAGTTGTTGTTTCATGAGATGTGATCTCCAGACCCTGCATTTGGGTATATTGTACAGCTGCTACAAATTTTGCCAAATATATATTTATTGACTTATTCAAATTGACAATTGTCTATTGTATCTTTTTACGTGCCGGGGCCCTTCTGTGTATATATCTGATTCTATCGGTGGGGTCAGAGGTCCCCCCTGCCTCCGTGCAACAATTTATCTACAGTGTATATTCATACATTTAGTTCTTTGTGGAGTGCTACCTATCTAACATACTTTTTGAACATGTATAGTGGATCCACAAAAGAACAAAAAAATATGAAGAATTATGTCAACGTTAAAACAAAAAGGAATATAAATTAAACAAAAAACTGTTATAAAAGTCAAATGCTCAATGGAAAGAACGTTATAAAAGAATTGGATCTCTCAAAGATAACAGGAAACACGAATGTCATGATACATTCCATATAACAGTTAACGTTTGCGTACAGTGTGGCAACCAAGAGGTTAACCATTTGAATAAAATAACTTTCTATTATGTTTCCCTCCGGCAATGATGTCTGTGTCATAAAAAGCTACAGTTCCATGTCATAAGTGGCAATCACACAATTAAGGAAATGCGTTTGTTTTCTCAGGAACTAATTTGCACTCGCTGTTTATATTAAAATTACAAGTGAATCCCTGTGAAGATTTGCATACTGTATGTCTACTTTTTGTCAATGCGGAAGATGCTTATCTGGATTGAAGACCTTCAAATAACGAATGTATGTTTCTCAAAACTAAATGTCCTGAAGGTCATATACAGCTCCGGGTAACTTTTGCATTACAGGCCAACCAGAATGAAAAATAATATGAGTTTTGTACAACATTAGTTATAAGTGTATACAACTTGACCAGAATCAGTAGTCGTAAGGTGAGAATTGGGAAAATATTGCAATAACAATTTGTTTCACTCTCAAGGGAACAAAGGGGACTCTGGCCTGTGGTACCCATGCTTACAGCAAATTCCTTTAAGTATAAGGATGTGGGTGCCATTAATCTGGTGATTATGGGCAGATAATTATGAACTATTTGATATTCCCTGATTATACTTTAAATAAATAATTCCCACCTCATTGCTATTTAGCCGTAAAAGGGTCTCGCATCGCAGGATACAGTCACACAGGCCTATCAAGGCACCTGGAGTCTTTCACACATCAAAGACTTGTGGGGTATATGAATGCTTGTTTGAACCCCACAAAGAGATCTACCTAGGGGAATACCGTATTTTGTGGGCATGGATCTCATATTTTCCTTGACGTGACCCCTTGAGGGACCTATGATAGGACTTTCACTGGTAATGTATAGGTTTTCCGTTTTACTCCTTGTTATATTATAAACGGCCTTACCCTATGTGCTGTATGTAATTGTATCATCTTTTTTCTGTAACAAGTACTGTACATGCATACCGCGCATTAACGTACGCGATGGGACCGGAGCATGTATGTAAAGCGAAAATGTAGTTAAAGTGAAGCACTACCTTTTCCCACTTATCGATGCATGTACTGTACTGCAATCATCATATACGTGCATAACTGATGTAAATAACGCATTTGTAACAGGCTCTATAGTCTCCCCGCTTGCGCACAGCTTCGGTACAGGCAGTGAGCCGGTATTGCTGTTCAGGACGTGATGACAGGCGCATACGTGAGCTGCCGTTTGCCTATTGGGCGATATGTACTTACTCGCGAGTGTACTTAAAGTGAGTGTACTTAAAGCGGGGTATGCCTGTACAGCTTTTGTAATATTAAATCTAAAATGTAACAAGTACTGTTTTGGAGCTCTAATGTAACCTATTACCTTCTCAAGAGATTGTCCTAATTTTCTAATGTTTTGTGAAATTACTAAATTGGGACTCCTTAAATTTTAAGCCCTTAAATTCATCTTGGTGGTGGTTAGAGCATAATTTGAGTGCTGCGTGCCTTCTGGGGGTTTGAGTGCCCATGTGGTGAGGTGAGTAAGGCAACTGGGAGGCCAGCTGTTATTCATCCCTTTCACACACAAATGCACACATGGTAAGCGTGTAGTTGATAAACCCCAAAATATTAAAACCACACTATAGTTGTGGTTTGAGCAAGACAATATTTGGTCAAGATTAATACATTTACCACTCAATTTTTTTATCAGATGAAATATTATTAAAGGCAAAAAACAAATTCAGCAGTTTTACAGTGGTAAAGTTACAGTATTTGTTCTTGAAGAAGAGAGCTGTTTAAATGTATTGTGTGTGCGGCCTACGGTAGGTGGAGCAATGGAGCGACTCGGGGAACAATAGAAGAACGCAACCTGGGAGGAATGATGCAACTTGGAGGGATAATGCAACTTAGGGGCTTATTCCATATCACCCAAAGCGGTTGTTTGGGCTGTTTTCAGCCGACATTCCCTTTTGACGTCAATGGAGAATTTTGTCTGAAAACAGCTTGATCGGCCGCTTTGGCTGATATAGAATAAGCCCAGTATAGGGTTTATGCAACTCAGGAAGGGGATACATGTTTGGCCCGGGGGTGCATAACGGTTAGCCTGAAAAAAGCCCCCCCCCCTAGTATGAGGTTGTTGAATTGAAGCAGGGGTGGGAGGAGGATGCTGGAGCTTACTAGGGTGGGGTGAAGAGTGGAGTCAGGGCTCATTTAATGAAATTGGGGATAGGGTCTGTGGCCACCCCCATGATCGCAGGCCCGCAGCCCTATAAGTGTGAGCTCACCTTATGAGTCTGAGACATTACAGATGTAGCAGGCGTTGTTACGCTTCGTTACTCCCGTTATTGCATGGTAAAGCGCAAATCATGCGATTTGTATGTGAAATAACACAATGCTGTTACTTTTGGCTCCTGTATTCGAGTATTAACGCCTGCTAAATCTATAGTTTGGCCCATATTCATCATGCTGAATGGTGTATTGCTCCAAACATTATGCTAATTATGCCATCTTGACTTTGTGCCACTTAAGCCAGGAGTAATCAAGATGTGATGCGGGATATCACACCCGATCTGGAGGTTAACTTACTGCCAGTTTGGGCGCGATATCCTGTATGGTGCTTTGATGACTCCCAGACCTTTGTATCAATGTATCAAGGTTATCTGTAGCAATTTTGCTCTGCTTGTGCCAGTGATTGATTTGGGGAGTGAATATTGGAGGTTTAGGGGAGTGGACAGCGCAATATTACAATAAAATACACATAATTGTGCGCCCATGACTTGTGCCGTTTACATTTCTCTTTGCTTTACATACATAGGTGGTGTTAACCTAAACGATCTGTGTGAAGTTTAGGAAACAAGATTCATACTGTACATATGCAGTGAGTGTAAATTACATTCTGGAGCAAACTGCATAATATCGATACATATCCCCCTTTATCTATAATGACTTTGGTTATTTATTATACATATTTTGCTGATAGATTTCTTATTCTTGTAAACTACATTGTGTGCGACATAGATGGCAGTGTACAAATACTTTATTAAAATGTTCAAATACTAGACTTAGTTAGAATGAAATGTAGAAGATAAACAAAAGCAAACCAACTCAAAGAAATAAAATATTATCAGCTGTTTTTAATCTGTTTCCATAATTTCAAATGACAGTAGTCAGTTTCAAAATGTTGGCCTGAAAGCCATTCTCAATATTCCAAACACACCAGGCAACTTGATTATAACATTATGTGTATCAAATAAGTGTGATTGGTGCTTGGAACACCTACAGGTATCGCAAAATGTTAACAAGCACTTGCAAACAGTTTGATATTGAATGACTATTAACATTTTTCTTGGCACTACACGTTATACTTATCTCAACTGTGTACACAACCTATCTACTTGCGACAAAGAAGGCCAATTTAAGGAGATGTAAAGTAAGTGGGGAAGATTTTCATTTTGAAATACAGATAAGTAGGGAAGATGTTTTATATCTACACCCCTTCGGTATCCGCCTCAAATATTACACCTCCTTTTCCTCTCTCTCCTCCTGCCTTACTTGACTCTTTTTCCTCTGTCACAGAAGAGCAAGTGTTGCTGTTGATCTGTGCTCCCTCAACCATTTTCCCCCGTCCTGACTCCATTCTCTCCCATCTCCTTAAATCTCTTGCTCCCCCTCTAATCCCTACACTCACATATTTTAAACCCCTCCCCAGCTCTGCGACCTTTCCTGCCACCTTGAATCATGCAATAGTTATACCTTTACTCAAAAACAGCAACCTTGACCCTATCTGTCTCTCTAATTATCACCCTCTCTCCCTCCTGCCTTTTGCCTCTAAACTCCTTGAACGCCTTTTATTCTGTCGGTTGCTCAATTTTCTTACCTCCTATTCTCTCCTAGATCCTCTACAATCTGACTTCCGCACTGCTCACTCTACTGAAACAGCCCTAAATAAAATGGCTAATGACCTCCATGCTGCCGAAGCATTACACCCTGATTATATTAGTCAACCCTTCTGCAGCCTTTGATACTGTGGACCATCCTCTTCTCCATCATATTCTCAGTACTCTTGGCATGTGAATCAGAGCTCTAGCCTGAATATCCTCTTACCTCTCCCATCTCACTTTCAATGTCTCGTTTGTCAACAGCCCCTCCTCCTCTGTCAATCTCTCAGTGGGCATACATCAAGGCTCTGTCCAGGGACCTCTTCTCTTTTCTCTTTACACACCCTCTCTAGGTGACGTTATCACAGCTCTTGGGTTCAAATACCACCACTATGTTGATGACACACAAAGGTATCTTTCAACCCCTGCCCTTACACCTGCTGTACAGACCAAAGTTTAGGAATGTTTTTCCGGTATATCATCCTGGATGGCCATCCACCAACTCAAACTTAACATGTCGAAGACGGAGCTCCTCATACTTCTTCCCAGATCTGGCCCTACTGTCACCTTCTCCATTACTGTTGGCAAAACTATCAGGCACACAGTAACACAAACACGCTGCCTAGGGATCACATTTGACTCCTTCCTCACATTCACCTATCAGAGAAGAGCTAAAACCTGTCCATTTTTCATCAGCAGCATTGCAAAGATACGCCTTTTTCTCTGTCGCTCTACTGCTAAAACTCTAACACAGGCCCGTCTTCTCTCCCATCTCAACTATTACAACCTTCTACTGTTCGGCCTTCCTGCCTCTCACCTGTCTCCCCTACAATCTATTCTAAACGCTGCTGTTAGAATCACTTTACTCTCTACTAAATCTGTTGCAGCATCTCTGCTGCTGAAATCCCTCTACGGGCTTCCTATTAAATCCTGTATTTCTTACCAAATTCTCCTCCTCTTTGTACACTTTTCAGCCCTTCTTTACATTCAGCCCTAATTTCTTGCTATCCACCAGCCCAACTTTTGCGCTCTGCTCAAGGATGTCTTCTGTCTACCCCCTTTGAATTTAAAGCCCTCTCCCGCTTAAAACTTCTCACACTCTGGCATGTCCATCCCCTCAATATCCGACTAGCACCCTCTATATTCACCTTTAAGACCCATCTAAAAACACACCTCTTTAACAAAGCATATGGACAACTGTCTCTGTAAGTTCTCCCTACTTACCACTTAGATTGTAAGCTCTTCGGAGCAGGGACTCCTTTTCCTAATGTTACTTTTATATCTGAAGCTCTTATTCCCATTATGTATTATATTATAATAATGTCACGTGTATTACTGCTGTAAAGCTCTATGTGCGCGGATGACGCTACATAAATAAAGATATATACATAAATAACTACATACATAGTAAAGATTGTTTTCCAAACTTACCTTAAAGTCTGCATCCACTCCATCAAATCGTTTAGCATCATCTGGAAGCTGTTTTCTGATATCTACAGACCCAATGAAGATGCTTTCTAGATGCAACCAAGTACGCTGGACTTCCATCCAAATATAAATCACTGAATCAGCGAGGTTCAGCTTTTTTTGCCAGCTTGACACTTGTTCAATGAAATACTCAACATACTTGCTTTGCAGGATTGTCTGTAACTGCACCTACAACAGAATAGTGAACAGAAAACAATAGCAAAATCATACAAAACATATAACGTGAGCAATACAGTGCTCCTGCAACCCAACAATGCTGGAGGTGTCATTCTTTTCATTGAACTGCAGGTTTGTGTACCACTGAAAGAATTAGGTGGATGCAAACTATTTTTGCTACGGACATAAATAACATACAGATATCACAATTAAACGTCTTCAAATCTGCAGGGAGTGAAGATATTTCTGTAAATGAAGCTATGCAGGCAAAGCCAAACTTTGCAGAATAAATAAAAAACTTAAAAACTATACCATTTCAAGCACAGTATAAAAAACACTGGCCTAGATTCAATATAAATCAATAAATGGCAAATAGACGTTATCGTTGTTTTACGCCAATTTTGTTTCATCGGCCTGTTCACTAAAGCTGTAAAGCAGATATAAGAGGTTTTTTACCATTGCAATATATCGGCGACAGTTTAACTGCAGCGTGCAAATGAGTCATTAGACTATTTATTTACATGCTATTTGCTAAGGTCTGATACCTGGCAATATTGGACTACCTCCAAAAACTATTGCAGATTTTTATCACCTACCCCAGGCTGGCTATCTTGCTAATGTACTGTATATAGTGGCCACTATATACAGTACATACGGTAGACAAGATATCCTCAACCAACTTGGAATAAGTGATGAATGGAAATTAAACAAATTTTTAACACATTTCTAATATATTAACCCCTTAGTAGCCCAAAGACCAACCAGTAATTGAAAACGTATAGGAAACATATTTTTCTATTGATTTCTATGGTGCAAAACCATACTGCAATGGGAAGTAGATTGTAAGTGATTTGTTCAAATGACTCATATTACATTTTAGCTTTTAGTTGTGATTTTCATATAGATTTTCCTTGGCAGTTTGGTGTCAAATAGCACAATCACAAGTTGCCAGACTGCACCTTTAAACCCTCGTTTAGAAACTTGCCACGTAAATGATTTATTTGGGCCACAGTCCCAAACATTGATGATATTGCTGCATTAGTCAAGAGGTATGGGAAATTCAAAAGACTATCATTTTTTTGGGAGAGATACGTCTGGTATATAGAAGGTTGTAATCACAGAAAAGTTAATGTTAGTTCATTTAAATCTACAGAATTGTACAAGTGTCTGGTGAAGTTCAACAGAAACAAAATAAATTTGAGCCAAAGGAATTCAAAATCAATAAATGAGTAGGTAATATGGCTATACAAAAAACACTTATAAAACAAGTGGATTATTAAGCTGAGAGAACACCATGTAGAAAGAGCCCTTACCTGGTTGCTATCTAAGGTTTCAAAGAGCTGTTCATCTGTTCTTAGTAGAGGAGTTCCTGTCCGATAATGCTGTTCGTATGAAAACTCCATAGTAGTCCAAGTTTGACTAATCTCTGTAAGTATCTAATCATAAAGAATTAGATGTTATTCCATTACAGACGTACCCCGGTTTAAGGACACTCACTTTAAGTACACTCGCGAGTAAGTACATCTCGCTCAATAGGCAAACGCCAGCTCACGCATGCGCCTGTCAGCCCGTCCTGAAAAGCAATACCGGCTCCCTACCTGTAACGAAGGTGTGCGCAAGCGGGGAGACTATAGAGCCTGTTACACATGCGTTATTTACATCAGTTATGCACGTATATGCCGATTGCAGTACAGTACATGCATCGGTAAGTGGGAAAAGGTAGTGCTTTACTTTAAGTACATTTTTGCTTTACATACATGCTCCGGTCCCATTGCGTACGTTAATGCGGGGTATGCCTGTATTCCTTTTTTCTTAACCCGAATACCTATCAGGATAACCAGAATTATTACACCTGTACATAACATATAATTAGGGTGACTATATTTGCCCTATATTTGCGACTGCACAAGCGGTACGGCGAGCACCAAGTGCGCATGTGCGAAGAGGGCAGCCGGCAAGTGCCGATCGCGCATGCGTGGTCAGCGGAATAAAAAACTGGGACAGCATCCCAAGAAGTCGTGACAGAGGCCTAAAAACCGGGACTGTCCCGGCTAACCCGGGACATCTGGTCACCCCACATATAATACAGTAATGGGAAAGATTAGGAAGTTTAATGTAAGGGTATTTTGGAAGATAAGAAAGGAACATTTCATACATAGTTACATAGTAGATGAGGTTGAAAAAAGACATACGTCCATCAAGTTCAACTTATGTTAAATGTTAAATACAATATAATACTCTTTTGTTCAAGTTATTTACTGTATAAAGAATGCCTAACTGTGCATATCTTGAAAGTGTCTCTCACAATCGTATAGTTTATAACACATCAGCTTCAAGAGAGTTTTCCTTTAGATTTTTCTTTGGGTGCTAGAAAAACGTTTCTTTATCAAAAATAAAAATAAATCAGGGAATTTGTGATATTGTTAAAAAAAACAAAAACATTTTAAAGGTACTGTATGTGCCTGAAGTGAACTTTGCTTAGAACTGTTTAACAGTTATAACATGTCAGGATGTTTTCACTTAAATTCCTTTGAAAATATACCTTCTCAGTCCCCATCTCCTTCACCGCTTTGTCCACAATATTACGGACATCATCTTCCACCTTGTGCAGCTGGAGCGCGAGCAAATCTGATAACGTTGTTTGTTCACTCATTGAAAACTGGACCTACCGGGCAAAAATTTTTTTAGTTATTATTTTGAAAGTTTTCTGACTTCCTTTTAAAGGTTAACTGCAAATGTTACCCGATTCATGAGTTGCCCTTTGGAGAGAGAGGGGCTTATACTTTATCAGCCAATACGGGATTCAATGTGGAATTTCAGCAAAAGAAAAAAGCCTGAATAGCCGCTTCAGCATATTAACAGCCGCTTCAGCATATGACCAGCCGCTTCAGCATATGACCAGCTGCTTCAGCATATGACCAGTCGCTTCAGCATATGACCAGTCGCTTCAGCATATGACCAGCCGCCTCAGCATATGACCAGCCGCTTCAGCATATGAACAGCCGCTTCAGCATCCCCCCCCCTCCCTTTCCCTTAGATCCCTTTTATTGTGTGTATTTATGTATAGTATATGGGAGACCACAGTTCTGGGGCATGGGCACGAGCGGAGGCTGCCATGCACACTCCCTTGTGGCGTGTCCAGAGCTCCTCCGCGTCTGCGCCCCCGCCAGCCTCCTCGTTCTGTGTGTCAGAGCTCATCGGCGGCCATCTTGGTGAGGGCAGCAAGCGCCGGAATCCCGTGTGTGTCAGCGCTCCTCGGCGGCCATCTTGGTAAGGGCAGTAAGCTCCCTCACTTCCTCCCTCTTCTGCGCAGGCGCCGGAGGTCCCGCGCGTGGCAGCACTCCTCGGCGGCCATCTTGGTGAGGGCAGTAGGTGCCTCCGCTTCCTCCCTCTACTGCGCAGGCGCCATGGATCCAGCTCTCGCGGGAAGACGGCGCGGGGTGATGACGTCACAGGACAAGCCCGCGAAGATCACTGAAGTTCCCCCGCGCCTCGGGGAAGGAGTAAGGGAAGATGGCTGCCGGCCAAAAAACGTGACTAGGACCTGCTGCGTTGTAGGGTGCTGATTCCCCTCTCTAGGGACTGGTGAGGGCTGCGGAAGGGGTCCCAAGCGGTCCCGAGGGCATGAGGGGCAATGTTGGGGTAGGTCAAAATAGAAGATTCCGGTGATTGTGGCTAGTGGAGGGTCTTTTATGCAGGGCTCAGTGCATCAGTCGTGGGTTAGCTCATGGCTGCGCGGGGGCGCCATCTTTAGCCGCCGCATGGCGAGGGGGGCTCTGTGTTGAACCCAGGACCCTTCTAAGGAATCCCTCTGTGTCCTCTACATTTTTGAGGGTATGTGCCACCCCGTTCTTAAAGACCATTAGGGCACACGGGAATAGCCAGCGGTACCTTACCTCTTGGTCACGCAGTGTTCTGGTAACGGAGGCTAATGCTCTCCTTTTTGCTAGCGTGGCAGGTGACAGATCCTGGTATACTTGGAATTTTATTTTCTCAAACTCCACTACCTTCAGTTCCCTTGCTATCCGGCATGTTTCTTCTTTGGTGCAGTAACAGTGGAATCTAATTACCACATCCCTCGGGGGGTCTCCTTTTTGAGGTCTTCCCCTCAGTGCCCGGTGGCATCTGTCTAGAACCAGGTCTCTGGCAGCCATGTCTGGGAATATATGTTCCAGCCACCTCGAGGTGAATTCTTCTGGGTCAGTTATAGCTTCTGGGACCCCTCTCAGCCGTATGTTACAGCGCCGGTCGCGGTTCTCTGCGTCCTCAATTTTATCCTCTAGGGAGGTGACCTGTGCCTTTAAGGCGGATATTTGAGACTGTGTTTGTGCTGTGGATGTAGCTGTCTCATCTGCCCTGGATTCCAAAGCGGCTGTACGCTCCCCTATTGCGTCCATATCCTTCCGAAGTGCCCAAAGTTCAGACTTAAAGAATTGTTGCATATTGCTGCAAAACTCCTTCATGTCTTTACGTCTCATTATATCCATATCGTCTGGTTCTTCAGGTGAGGGGTCCAATTCTGGGTCTGCTGATGCTGTCTGCACTGGAGACTCAGGTATGTCAGCCCTGGCAGCCTCTTTGCTCTTAAAATAAGTAGATACCGGCTGTGTTTTTTTTCTTAAAGTCTTAGTTGATGCCATGTCTGTATATTTAGACACGTTCTGCAGATACTGGATTATGCAGTTGCTGTGTTTTTGCTGGAGTTAGATCGATTTGAAACGCCGGAGGGGATGGAGCTCACACTCTAAGCTGCCATTCACCTCCTTGTCGAGGGATTTTTTTTTAATGTAACTCTTGTTTTTTAACCATTTTTTAACCTTCTTTTTTTGGGATTATTTATGTATTTTCACACTTGGTTTTGTGCCTAATGTGTGATGGTCTCGGTATGGGCGTGTATGAAATTAGCTAATACACATTATTCTGCAGGTGAGAGGTTTTACCCTCCACGCCATTATGACCAATCATAGTGCAGTACACCCTATATAGAGATCATCCCAGGCATAGGGAGTTACTCTTTGAAAAAGTCCGTGACCCGGACGAAACGCGTCAGAGGATGACTATGGCTGTTGTTCACTTGTTTGATCAATAAAGTTTTTTATTTTTCTACATGCGTTTGGCTGTTTAGAGGAGTCGTGACCGCGGCGTCACTCGTTTTTTCACTTATTTATGAAATAAGCCTACATTTCGCCTATAATAGTAATATTCCCTTCAGAACAGGGCATTACTGGCCAATAATGCCCTGGCTGGGTTAAAGTCCCTCGGCTTCGCCACAGGCCTTCAACTCTTCCAGCCAGGGCATTATTGGCCAGTAATGCCCTGTTCATCGGGGATTATTACTTAATTAAGGCATTTTGGTGGTGTTTTTCATTGTTATTTCTGTGTTGTTTTGGATGTTTGAATTTTAATAGTGGTTTATTTTTGGAGTTTTGAATTGGAAGGATATTGTGTTTTTGGAGATTTTTTTCATTTATTGATGGTTTTGTTTTGGTGTTGAATAGCTAATTCGGTGTTGATTTAGTATTTGATTAATTAATTGGTGGTAATTTTGTTGTGTTTACCTGTTTTTTTTATGTTTTTTTGGTCATTGTTTTTTTTATAGGTTCACCATTGACTGGCATAGTGTTAAATCATGTCCATATTATATGGGCCTGTTTTGTTTTAGCTTCACCATTTATTGCTATAGGGGTAAATCATTTCCATATTATATAGGCATGATGTACCCACTGTACCAATGAATGGGTGGAGGTGGGGGGTTGTGGGTCTGGGGTGGGTGGTTATGCCTCCTGGGTGGTTAGTGAGGCAGGGTGTGTTAACCCCTTCATTACTTTAGCTAAGGTGATTATGGGGATAGGGGTCATTTGATTGTATTTTGCTATGTATTCTTTCTGGCAACAGAGGATATAGACCTATAGTAAGCTGATGAGGACGTCCTTCACATTGGCAGGGGAAGTAGAACGGTTTTTATTTACTTTATTTATGCTGGCTGGCTAATGTTGTGTTTAATAATGGGCAAATAATCTATTATCCATATCTGGACAATATATCTGTATAATTTTGCCCATTACTGTACTGTATGTGTTTGGTGAGGGTGGTGTATTTATTGAAATGTAGGCCATGTTTTTATTTTCTAAATACTGGATTGGTACCGCAGGCCAGTGGGGACCCACGGGGACCACCCAAGGACACCAAAGGGGACACCTGAGAACCCCCAGATGCCCACGGGGACAACCCGAGGACCCCCGCACGCCCACAGGGACCACCTGAGGACCCACGGACACCTGCGGGGAGGAACTAACGGAACTCGCGGGGACCCCTATGGTGCCCCTGGGAACTCACGGGGACCACCCGAGGGCCCCCATACTCCTGTGGGAAGCACCCGAAAGACCCCAGACCCCCATGGGAATCAACGAGGCCCCCCAGACACACGTGGGGATGACTCGGGGACCCAAGACACCCGCAGGGACCACCTGGAGGTCCACGTAACCTAGCGGGGACCACCTGAGGGCCCCCATACACCTGTGGGAACACCCCAGGGGTGCATAGTGAGGCCTGCAAACACCCATGGGAACCACCCGTGGACCCCTGCCGGCCTGTGGTATTAATCCTGTGAAAAAAAAGTAAAATATGGTTTTATGTTGGGGTGGGTTTTGTTTTGGTGGTTATTACATATTTTAATTTACATTTTATTACTATTGTACTGTAGCAAGGCGTGTCCGGAGCAGAACCTGACATGACGCGAGACATTTCCATGCATAGGAGATACCGGCACACCATAGCGGGGCCTATATCTTGGGAAGCAGAGGGTCCCCGGACATCAAACCAACTGCTCCCCCCCTAGGATGGAGGGGGAGGGGAATGAAACAGATAATGAACTAAATGGAATAGATGAGGATACAAGGTGGTATGGAGGTAGAATGAGGGCAAGTGCAAGTTTGACAAGCAGTGAGACACCCATAGTAAATACAGATAATACTAGAAAACTTCTAAAGACTAAACCAAGTGGGAGCAGAAAGGAAGGAGCAGATAAGATATTAGTACAGACTGAAAAAAAAGTTAAATGCATGCTTGCTAATGCAAGAAGCCTGACAGATAAAATGGGGGAGCTTGAATTAATAGCTGCAAGGGAGCAGTATGATATCATAGGCATTACTGAAACATGGTGGGATGAAACTCATGACTGGACAGTTAATTTAGAGGGTTATACTCTTTTTCGGAAGGATCG
>WSYH01010886.1:0-22069 GCA_036426205.1 Ascaphus truei
GGGGGGAGGGACAGACTCATAGCTCCCTTCTGTCTGTGTCACTGTGTCACCCTATACTGTCATTCTTCTATTGGTAACTTTTCTTTCTTTTTATATTCAGGACAAAATCTTCAAGTTCAAGTTACGGAGTCTTCAGAAATCAACGTTTTGATGTTTATCAGCAGGTATGTCTAGTCCTTGAGATGGCAGGCTCTGTATATCCCCCTGTGCCAGCCCTATAGGTGCCAGGCTCTCTATATCCCCCTGTGCCAGCCCTATAGGTGCCAGGCTCTCTATATCCCCCTGTGCCAGCCCTATAGCTGCCAGGCTCTGTATATCCCCTGTGCCAGCCCTACATGTGCCAGGCTCTGTATATGTCCCTGTGCCAGCCCTACATGTGCCAGGCTCTGTATATGTCCCTGTGCCAGCCCTACATGTGCCAGGTTCTGTATATGTCCCATTGCCAGCCCTACATGTGCCAGGCTCTGTATATGTCCCTGTGCCAGCCCTACATGTGCCAGGCTCTGTATATGTCCCAGTGCCAGCCCTACATGTGCCAGGCTCTGTATATCCCCCTGTGCCAGCCCTACATGTGCCAGGCTCTGTATATCCCCCTGTGCCAGCCCTACATGTGCCAGGCTCTGTATATGTCCCAGTGCCAGCACTACATGTGCCAGGCTCTGTATAATACCCTGTGCCAGTCCTACATGTGCCAGGCTCTGTATAATACCCTGTGCCAGTCCTACATGTGCCAGGCTCTGTATCTCCCCCTGTGCCAGCCCTACATGTGCCAGGCTCTGTATAATACCCTGTGCCAGCCCTACATGTGCCAGGCTCTGTATCTCACACCTTTTTTCTCCCCCAGGTTCTGCCCCCCGATGGCTCACGTTGGATCCCCAGACCTTGGGACCGACCCCCAACTCGGGACAGCGAACCTTCAAACTCCAGGGACCCCCCCAGGGGCGGTGGCACCCCTTCCTCCCGAGACCCCTGACTTAAAACCCTCTCCCACTCGCCTATCAATGTTTGCGTGACGGCGGCCATCTTTCCCCCGGGGCAGAGAGTGACACAAGCACGGGTCAAAATATCCCAACATCTCCCTTCTATATTACAGACTCCCCGCTCTCCGGTCTCCCCCCTCCAAACCTTATTCTATTTTCATTTCTCCCTTCTCCCCCCGCAAATAAAAACAATATTTTCTCCCCCTTTTTTCCCCCCGGTTTATTTCAATGAAAATACATGTGGTTTTTTTTTTAGTGTTTGTCAATTAAAAGGAACCTGATCTCCAAAAAAACAAAACACCTCGATGTTCTGTGTGTACTTAGAGAACGGGGAAGTATATATATATCTCCTCCCCCCCCCCCCCTCCCCCCCCCCCCCCCCCCCCCAGTAAATTTCAGTAAATAACACACACACACACACGCATAACCACACACTACACACACACACACACCTTTCATAAACCTTTCTCTTATCCCATCTCCCTAATATCCCCTCTCTCTCATATCTATCTCTCTCCTAAATCTCTATCATATAAACATTATATCTACCGTTTAAGTTATGGTGGGTGAAAGAGGCGAAAAGGTGACACGTTGTGTCTCATTTGCATGTCATTCCCAGAATCCCTTGCTGCATGGAAGCATGTATGCTGGGGATAATGTGAAAGGCAGGGTTGCAATCATCTGTTCCTTAGCAGGTCGTAAAAAGAGGTAAATACAGCCCAAGAGTGAACAACAACCCGTGACATATTACAGTGTGTTGTGGTGTGTGTGTGTGTGTGGTGTGTGTTTGTGTGGTGTTGTGTGTGTGTGTGTGTGTGTGTGTGTGTTGTGTGTGTGTGTGTGTGGTGTGTGTGTGGTGTGTCTGCTGTACTGTGTGTACTACATGACAATAACCTGTCATGATTTATTTAACAAAAATAAGCCAAAATGGAGAAGCCACGTGTGTAAAAACTAAGTACAACACTTATGATTCAAATAGCTTTTAGAACCAACCTTTAGCAGCAATAACGGAAGTCATCGTTTCCTGTCTGACTTTCACATTCTCCTCCACATCCTTTTCTGTCTGACTGATATCAGTCTCGCACATCGTGTAGCATAGATGATAGAAGTGAGGAGCGCTCAAATGGCAGGTGCCGACGTGCGCGGACGTCATGACGCAGTTCTTTTGGCGCGAACAGTATACAGGTAGAAGGGTATTGATAAGGACTGATTTTCATTGTATGTATATCCTGATAAAGAACGCTAACACGTTCAAACGCGTTGGATGTTTAATGTTTTTCTGTGTCCTCTCCTTGCTCACCGGATCGTGCGCTCCTAACATCCCTGCATCTCACATCGTTGGGGAGGAATTTTGCCCTCTCTTCTTTACAACGTTGCTTCAGTTCATGAGGTTTGTGGGCATTTGTTTTATGCACAGCTCTCTTAAGGTCCACCACAGCATTTCAATCGGGTTGAGGTCTGGACTTTACTGGGCCATTGCAACTCCGTGATTCTTTCTCTTTCTCAGCCATTGTGTTGTAGATTTGCTGGTGTGCTTGGGATCATTGTCCTGTTGCATGACCCAATTTCGGCCAAGTTTTAGCTGTCGGACAGATGGCCTCACATTTGACTCTAAATACTTGTTATACGAGGGTTCATGGTCGACCATTCACTGCGCAAGGTTCCCAGGTCCTGTGGCTGCAAAACAAGCCCAAATCATTGCCCTTCCACCACCGTGCTTGATAGTAGGTGTATGAGGTGTTTGTGCTGGATATGCGTGTTTGGTTTTCGGCAAACGTGGCGCTGTGCATTATGGCCAAACATCTCCACTTTGGTCTCGTCTGTCCAAAGGAACATTGTGGTTTTTTTGTGTTCAGATGCAACTTTGAAAACCTAAGCCGTGCTGCCATCTTCTTTTTAGAGAGAAGAGGCTTTCTCCTGGCAACCCTTCCAACAAACCATACTGTGTCAGTCTTTTTCTAATTGTACTGGTCATTAACTTTACAATTTAACATGCTAACTGAGGCCTGTAGAGTCTGAGATGTACTCTTTGGGCATTTTGCAATTTCTCTGAGCATTGCACGGCTGACCTTGGGGTGAATTTGCTGGGACGTCTCACCTCCGTGGAAGATTGGCAACTGTCTTGATGTTCCACTTTTGAATAATCTTCTCCTGTAGAATAATGACTTTAAATTGTTTGAAAATGGCCTTATTACCAATCCCAGATTGATGGCACAACAATTGCTTCTCTAAGATCATTGCGGATGTCTTTTCCTCCTTGGCATTGTGTTCACATACCACACCGAATGCTCCAGACACAGCAAACTGCTAAACTTCGGCTTTTTAGAGGTGGTCACACTTGCGATGTGATCATTAATCAAGGGCATTTGATTAGCAGCACGCACTGTCTGCTACTTAGCATCTTACTTCCTATGGAAGCAGTAGGTGTACTATTTACTTAGTTTTTCAACCCATGCTTCATCCATTCTGGCTTTATTTTGTTAAATAATTCATGACACAGTGTAATATGTCATGTGGTTGTTGTTCATCTGAGGCTGTATTTACCTCATCTTAAGACACCTAAGGAACAGATGATTATTATGTCCTGAATGTAACACCATAGAATTCAAGAGGGTGTACTTCTTATTCACACCACTGTGTATTATATATATATATATGAAAACGTAATAAAAATATAAGTTAGCATTCAATCCCAGAATAGAGCGAGTTTTATTGGTACAGGTGCACACAGGAACCCTGCTTATAACACAAAGCTCTCTGACAGGTATAACGAAATAACGGCACTTTATACCCTAAACTAACGCACACGCCCCGTAATGGGGTGGTTTGTACGTCATAGAATTAATAAATGTAATATGAAAATGAGAATCGGCTTAAAATCGTTAACTAACGCGCAGTAACCTTTACCCCATATATCCGAGGCCGGCTGTGTTTGTGTATTTGTAAGGGGGTGCATGTGAGAAATTCTCTTATCTCTGATTCCCCACACTCGAATGTTGAGAAGTCAATTCTAACTGACCCCACTTCCCAGATGCCGTCGCACTCCCTCCTTCTCCTGCAGCGGGCGGTATCAGTAAGCATGGCCGAAGAGCGAAATATTCTTTCAGACTCGAGCTTCCATTTCATGCTTCCAAGCAGACACACAGAAACACAGCAAAATGGATGATAGGCAGGGACAAGAAAAAAACGGACAAATGGCTGAAAGATGGCTGCTAGTGCTGTTGAGAACCCCCTATGTCACTCACTTTCTCCATTTTCTCACCTCTATACATATAGAGATAGATATATGTTATCTAGCTCTTTCTCATATCTTCCCCCCCCCCCCCCCCTCCTTACCTTGTCTTCTGCATCAAATGACGCGCGTTGCCACGCCAGCTCGGAGACATGGTAAGAGATGTGGCAGCGGCCTCACGCGATCCCTAGCATTTCGTTGAAATGCCTCGACGAAAGCGCCGGACCTCTGCAACCGCCCGCACCCCCAGGTTAAACCTAATACCTTTCATGATAAAAATGAGCCCCCTTTTGGCGTAACCATAACCCCCTTCATCACCCTCTCATAAATGAGGGGGAAAAAGATGGATCAGAAAATGTCCCACGTGCCTATAATAATTAGGAGAACACCACGTCCCTGTTTGCATATCCATGCACGCATTTTAATTATGCAATCGTTGATTTGTTAATGCCACGGTGATGGATAAATGGACGTCTGCCCGGCGCGTTCTCACGGCCGCCACTGCTTTGCTTTTGCAATTGTCCGCTCGTAAAGATTCCTCTACAATCCTGTGATTTGCCGTCAGACCCTGATTTTTTATATTTAGTACATTCAAACCATTCTGTGGATATCTTCCCAGACGCTAAACTCTGTTAAGGTGTTGTGTTTGTTTTGTTGCTTATTTCTATGGTCGAGAGATTGGTGACTGGACCATTTCTGTAAAGCGGTTTTGGCCTGAGGTAACCCACTCCTAGTAACAAACACACTCCAAACCAGCAAGGTCCGGCTGCCTAGGAACAAGTCTCTTGTGTTTTGAAATTGGCCATTACAAGAAGTGACAAACGCTCCACTGTACCGTAAATAAATGCCTCTTGTCGTGTATTTGGATGTCATTACCCAGAATCCCTGGCTGCAGGGTTGCATACCTGTAAATGTGCTCACGTGGGATTCTTTGTTAACTATGCTAGTAACTACGTGAGTTTACCCTCTCTTTTCAAGTATGTCCTGGGCACGAGTAAGACTTTACATGTTACAATACATTAACATAATGAGCAGGGTATACATTATATACAAGACATTGCGTGCACAGTTAGAGAATATTATATATATGAGCTAGAACAGTTACAGACCAGGTTAAAATGTGAGACAGCCTAGATTTGAAAGAACTTAAGCTGGGTGGTATGAGAGTCTCTGTAGGCTGTTCCAGTTTTGGGGTGCACGTGTAAGAAAGGAGGAGCGGCCGGTACTTTGTTGAGCCTTGGGACCATGAGATAGTCTTTTGGAGTCTGATCTCGGTGCTGCAGGTGGTAGGGGTGAGGAGCTTGTTCAGGTAGCTGGGTAGTTTGCCCAGAAAGTATTTGGAGGTGAGACAGGAAAGGTAACTTTGCGCCTAGACTCGAGTGATGACCAATCTAGTTCTTTGAGCATTTCGCAGTGAGGTGGGGTGTTTGCATTTGGAGAACAAAACGACAAATGTGAATTGTAGAGGGTGTCAAGTTTGCTAAGGTGGTTTGAGGTGCCGAGCCATAACTATGTCCCATAGTCAATAATTGGCATTAGCATCTGCTTGCAATACGCTTTCTACCAGAGACTTAGGGAGGATTTGTTTCCTGTAAAGTACATAGTTTGGCGCAGGTTTTGGATGCCAGGGTATCAATGTGCATCCCGAATGTTAAGTGGGAGTCAAACCATAAGCCCAGGTATTCAAAACTAGTGACAGGGTTAGGGTGGTGTTAGTGTTGGTTCTAATCTGGAGCTCAGTCACTGGAGGGGGGGGGGGGTGCGTTTGTTTGTTGTTTGTTTGTTTGTTTGTTTGTTTGTTGAAAGAGCCAAAACCAGGGTGAGATTTCTCTGTTACGAAGGAAAATTCTGAAAGAAATAGGTCACATCACAAACGGAAATATCATTTTTTTTCTTTTAAATTAAATACAGAACATTTGCGTTTTCAAGGCAAGAACCCCACAACGGGGACAAAATTATTTCAATAAAACAATATATCATTTTTTTGTGGAGCAGACTGAATGAAAGAGAAAACATATATTTTTCTGTTCCGCCGTTAGCCTTGACATCAAAATATATCGCTATTCTCCCCTTTTTGTGTGGCAGTTTCTGTCAACAAAAAACATTAACCATCATGTTATATAAGGATTACCCTAGAGGAAGCCAACAGTGATGCATTGTGGGTGCTGATTGGTGTGTAACTACCCAGAATTCTTAGCACAGCGAGTGACCATTATCATGGCTAAAATAGCCTCTTTTATATTTGTTTAAAAAAAGTATATATTGTTCCCGGGGTAGAGATGGTGTCACGGCAAACCCCTCGCGTGGGAGGAGTTGGGTGCTACTAATAAATATAACATTGTACACAACCAATGACCTGTTTCTATATGTTTTTTCTATCATCTATATCTGGATTGCGCAGGTTGATCTTTGACCTCCTGACACCCTAAGTTATGTCACGTTTAAGAGACCCCGAAAATGAGACGTGTAATTATTCTGACGGAAATGAACGAGAGCGTTACACTACGGCAGTTATATACAGATTGTACGTAGTAGCCGCGCTATCCAACGTTTCACTATTCACTACAACGATGGCATATCCATGCTTACAATGCCTCCCTAAGGGCCGGTACTACGCAGAATTGGCTGACGCCACATCTTCATCCAAGGCACATCGCATTTACTGGGGACTAGTTATCTGAGCACTTTTTACTTAGCGGTTTTCTTTCACTCCAACGCTTACTTACCCGAACGGGTTCTGGTTAGAATACCGCAGTGTCATGGGAGAGGGGGTTTGGTATGCTCCGTATAAGGGTGTTGACACCCATGTGCCACCCCTGCTGCTCACTGGGAAAGCAAGGGGTATAACTGGACTGCGGTCTAGTAATGTGTTTTTACCCTGCTCGCAACCAAATGTGTATCCCCTGTAAATGTATTGTCCCATTCCAGTGTTTTACCAACCCATACCTGGGATTGAGCGGGAGGGAAGGGTTAATAGTTAAGGAGTGAGTATAGCCCTTGTTCCACTTTCCCGCCTTTTAGGCTCCATTTTGCATGCTCTCCATAGGTCGCCATGCAGCCCAATGCAACCCATGGAGATTCCCCGATTTAGGCCCGTTTCCGTAGAAGACCCTCAGGTGGCGCCGAAGAGAGGGCGGCGGTTCCCCAGTGTATCAATGGAGCTATTCATTTCAATGGGGATTCCCTCGAACCCGACCTCATGACGGGTTGGCAGCCATCCAAACCGCAGAAAGCGGACCAATGTCAAAAAGACGTTTATCACTCCCCGGTCAAGTTAAAATACAATTGGCCTGGGAACTAGGTTCTAGGGCACCCAGAAATAAAATTATTTTTGCCCCTAGACCCTAGGAAACCCCCACACTCGACCACCACCGGGTCCAGGAATGAAGGACCCCGTAAAGGGTCGCGCTCGCGCCATTGACTAATGGGAGCGGAGGTCCCAATGATCCTATGGCGGCGCCGGGCCCATCATTCCTATGGCGGCGCTGGCCAATTGATTCTAATGGAGGAAAGCCGAGTGGCTTTAAAAACGGCTAAGTCCGAAAGGGTAAAAAGTGTAAGCCTATCTCTCCGGTTCTGTGAGTACCAGAGGGTTGGGATTTTGGTCCGCAGGTAGTCACTTTCCGGCATGACTGCATAGGCCAATATCCAGCCCTCTCGGATCAACCAGACGGAGTGTAGGCAAGATGTGAAAATTGTATTTTACCATTGACTTCAATGGCGGAGTGCTCCATTGAAAGCCTATAGCGGCGTAGCCCTTGATTTCAATGGGAGAGTGAAAAAGCAGAGATTTCTTTTAGCTGTAGCGGAAATCCTCATTAAAGTTAATAGGGGATTTTACCTTGGTTTTTGTATCTCCGGTTCTGGGGGTCGTGGAAGGCTGAAACTTGGCCACAATGGCAAGGTCTTCGGCATGAGGACCTGGCAATTTCACGCCGCTCAGACCTCAAAACGGATTATTTATAGTGGTAAGAATTAAAGCATGTATTGTATTTGGGTTCTGGTAAGAAAACCCAGACCCATATGGTATGTTAAGCTCAGGAGGGAGACAAGTGGTACAATAAACTCCTGATCAAAGGCTCCCCACCTGCTTGTTATGCTAGCACAAAAGGAAAGCAGGACGTGGTACTTTATGATAAGTGTTGTGTACCACACCTTGGGACAGACTTTTCTGTCCCAACAGCTTTCAGACGCCGTCTTGTGGGAGGGGGCTAGGGAATAAGCCCGATTAGAATAATATCCGCCCAGTGGTGCAGGTATTATGTTGCCCCTCAGTGAGCTGCAAGGAGGGATTGGGTGCAGAAATTGTCAATGACTTGCATTCAATGCCAGAGTATAGAGTGAAGAACTCCATAATAAATGAGTATAAGTCCTATACTCGGTTAGTCTTTCGTGTCTTTTCGTGATGTCTTCATTTGACACCTGTATTGCTTGAATGAATGCCAACCCTTAAGTAGTGCTATTTCTGTCTGTTATTTGTATCATCCTGTGTGTTCTCCTTTAAGAATAAACAATTTATATATCCAATGTCGTGTTCAATTCAACCCAGGTATTTGGTGTGTATTATACCCTGTTACTACTAATACCGTGACACACGAGGGCTGCCGTATCGCAGAAATGTGGACTGTTCTATCACATCTCCTATTCATTTTAATGCTTAAAACAGGTTCTGTAGGGGGGTGAGGAGGGTGAGGGTTAGAAGCAATGTCATTGCTGACGTCTCCTACCGAACGCTCTCGAAGTTTGTTCATCTATCGTGCCACTTCCGTCGCCTTCCTCATCTGTGCTCAAGGTTGTATTTGAACGACAACTTCTATTTAATAGAGAAATCTATCTCTTCTCTTTTTTATATCTTCTCTTCTTCCTTTTCCCTTTACTCCTTTCCTTTCCTTTTTTGCTTAATCGTTACGACTTCTTCCTTTTCCGGTTTAAATCTTTAATTAGGAATCACTCTATCTGGTAGAGAATCTTCTCCAATCTTCCTTTTAGAACATCTTTAAGCTTTCTTCCGCATTTAATAGGGAGAATCTTTCTTCCTGCACTTCCTTTTCCGCCCATACTCAGCTTTAAAAAAAAATTCGATCACATTGCATCTTAAAAACTGTAAACTGCAACTCTACGGGTTTTCTATTTTTGCGGAGGCCTATACACACCATTGAGGCAAAAACTCCGAAACAAAATATTGAGGCACAACAAACTACCCTAAGGATAGATGATGGAGACCTCGTAGCCTCGGTGAACTAAAATGAAAGATCTACGTCCCCTCGCATGTTGAGGTCTTTGAAGAGGCGCCAAAAAAGTACCACATCAAAAAAACTTGGTGAGGCCATAAGAAAGGCTTACTTATTGTACTGCGGCACATTTCTACACGTTTTGGAGCACTACTCACCCGGTTCCCCGCGTGGAGGTTCTAAAGTTTTATTAGAGAGGGGTTAAAACTGAAACCCTGTATAATTAGGTTAAACAAAAGAGCCGTGTGATGGATGGGTTTTAACATTTACAGGAGGCCGGAGCCCTGTTATAAAAACTAGGAGGAAAAAAAAAGAACGAGGAGGGGTTTATATGTACGCCCCAGAGTGATTTGCCCAGTGTACAGGTACTGGTTTGTAGTAAGTAAGGCGTGACCCCAAAGGTTCCTTAGCCCCCATGCTCCAACCACCAGCCCCTTTATAGATCAGTACTTGGTCGGAACGAACACACACACACACACGCATACACACACATACACACACACACACACTTTCATAAACCTTTCTCTTATCCCATCTCCCTAATATCTCCTCTCTCTCATATCTATCTCTCTCCTAAATCTCTTATCATATATATATATATACACGTTTAAGTTATGGTGGGTGAAAGAGGCGAAAAAGGTGACACGTTGTGTGCTCATTTGCATGTCATTTCCCAGAATCCCTTGCTGCAGTGGAAGCACTGTATGCTGGGGGATAATGGTGAAAGGCAGGGTTGCAATCATCTGTTCCTTAGCAGGTCTTAAAAAGAGGTAAATACAGCCTCAGATGAACAACAACCCGTGACATATTACAGTGTGTGTGTGTGTGTGTGTGTGTGTGTGTGTGTGTTCTCTCTCTCTGTGTTTGTCTGTCTCTCTCTCTGTGTTTGTCTGTCTCTCTCTCTCTGTGTTTGTCTGTCTCTCTCTCTCTGTGTTTGTCTGTCTCTCTCTCTCTGTGTGTGTCTGTCTCTCTCTCTGTGTGTGTCTGTCTCTCTCTCTGTGTGTGTCTGTCTCTGTGTGTGTGTGTCTCTCTGTGTGTGTGTGTGTGTGTGTGTGTCTCTGTGTGTGTGTGTCTCTCTGTGTGTCTATCTCTGTGTGTGTGTGTGTGTCTCTGTGTCTCTCTGTGTGTGTGTGTGTGTGTGTGTGTGTCTCTCTCTGTGTCTCTCTGTGTCTCTGTGTGTGTGTGTGTGTGTGTGTGTGTGTGTGTGTGTGTGTGTGTGTGTGTGTGTGTGTGTGTGTGTGTGTGTGTGTGTGTGTGTGTGTGTGTGTCTGCCTGCCTGCCTCTGTGTCTTTCATTGTGTATGGATAAATCTTGCAGTAAGACCCGGTTGATTAACCCTTTTGCTGCCAGAGAGGTCTGCAATGCATTGCTGGCCCCTATGGCAGTAAGAAATTCTGAATGTACCCACAGCACCTTGTCAGCCCTTGTCTTTTATCTCCACCCCACCTCCCCTTTAGTGTTGGGCTGTCCGCCCCTGTGGCCATTCCAATTCTTCTGTAAGTTGAAGTGACCACTAATATTGCTGCTGACATGAGCTGATGGTAACCCAACTCCTGAGCAGCACTGTCACTCCAATACAATGACAGACACCTAGACTCGGCTAGTAAACAAGGGCCACATGTGTGTGTGTGTGTGTGTGTGTCTGCCTGTATGTGTGTACATACATGACATATTACACTGTCATGATTTATTTAACAAAAATAAAGCCAAAATGGAGAAGCCACGTGTGAAAAACTAAGTACACCTTATGATTCAATAGCTTGTAGAACCACCTTTAGCAGCAATAACGTGAAGTCATCGTTTCCTGTCTGACTTTATCAGTCTCTCACATCCTTTTCTGTCTGACTGTATCAGTCTCGCACATCGGTGTAGCATAGATTGATAGGAAGTTGAGGAGCGCTCAAATGGCAGGTGCCGCGTGCGCGGACGTCATGACGCAAGTTCTTTTGGCGCGAACAGTATACAGGTAAGAAGGGTATTGATAAGGACTGATTTTCATTGTATGTATATCCTTGATAAAGAACGCTAACACGTTCGAAACGCGTTGGATTTTAATGTTGTTTCCTGTGTCCTCTCCTTGCTCCTACCGGATCGTGCGCTCCTAACATCCCCTGCATCTCACATCGTTGGGGAGGAATTTTGGCCCTCTCTTCTTTACAACGTTGCTTCAGTTCATTGAGGTTTGTGGGCATTTGTTTATGCACAGCTCTCTTAAGGTCCAGCCACAGCATTTCAATCGGGTTGAGGTCTGGACTTTGACTGGGCCATTGCAACTCCGTGATTCTTTTCTTTCTCAGCCATTGTGTTGTAGATTTGCTGGTGTGCTTGGGATCATTGTCCTGTTGCATGACCCAATTTCGGCCAAGTTTTAGCTGTCGGACAGATGGCCTCACATTTGACTCTAGAATACTTTGGTATACAGAGGAGTTCATGGTCGACTCAATGACTGCAAGGTTCCCAGGTCCTGTGGCTGCAAAACAAGCCCAAATCATTGCCCTTCCACCACCGTGCTTGATAGTAGGTATGAGGTGTTTGTGCTGATATGCTGTGTTTGGTTTTCGGCAAACGTGGCGCTGTGCATTATGGCCAAACATCTCCACTTTGGTCTCGTCTGTCCAAAGGACATTGTTCCAGAAGTCTTGTGGTTTGTTCAGATGCAACTTTGAAAACCTAAGCCGTGCTGCCATCTTCTTTTTAGAGAGAAGAGGCTTTCTCCTGGCAACCCTTCCAAACAAACCATACTTGTTCAGTCTTTTTCTAATTGTACTGTCATTAACTTTAACATTTAACATGCTAACTGAGGCCTGTAGAGTCTGAGATGTACTCTTGGGCATTTTGCAATTTCTCTGAGCATTGCACGGTCTGACCTTGGGGTGAATTTGCTGGGACGTCCACTCCTGGGAAGATTGGCAACTGTCTTGAATGTTTTCCACTTTTGAATAATCTTTCTCACTGTAGAATAATGGACTTTAAATTGTTTGAAAATGGCCTTATTACCAATCCCAGATTGATGGGCAGCAACAATTGCTTCTCTAAGATCATTGCTGATGTCTTTCCTCCTTGGCATTGTGTTCACATACACACCTGAATGCTCCAGACCAGCAAACTGCTAAAACTTCGGCTTTTATAGAGGTGGTCACACTTGCTGATGATCAATTAATCAAGGGCATTTGATTAGCAGCACCTGTCTGCTACTTAGCATCTTACTTCCTATGGAAGCAGTAAGGGTGTACTTAGTTTTTCACCCATGGCTTCTCCATTCTGGCTTTATTTTTGTTAAATAATTCATGACACAGTGTAATATGTCATGTGTTGTTGTTCATCTGAGGCTGTATTTACCTCATCTTAAGACCTGCTAAGGAACAGATGATTATTATGTCCTGATATGTAACACCATAGAATTCAAAGAGGGTGTACTTTCTTATTCACACCACTGTGTATTATATATATATATTATGAAAACGTGAATAAAAATATAAGTTAGCATTCAATCCCAGAATAAGAAGCGAGTTTATTGGTACAGGTGCACACAGGAGACCGCTTATAAACAAAGCTCTCTGACAGGTATACGAAATAACGGCACTTTTATACCCTAAAACTAACGCACACGCCCCGTAATGGGGTGGTTTGTACGTCATAGAATTAATAAATGTAATAATGAAAATGAGAATCGGCTTAAATCGTTATACAACGCGCAGTAACCTTTACCCCATATATCCGAGGCCGGCTGTGTTTGTGTATTCTGTAAGGGGGTGCATGTGAGAAATGATCTCTATCTCTGATTCCCCCAGACACTCGAATGTTGAGAAGTCAATTCTAACTGACCCCACTTCCCAAGGCCGTGCGCCCCCTCCCTTCTCCTGCAGCTGGGCCGGTATCAGTAAGCATGGCCGAGAGCGAAATATTCTTTCAGACTCGAGCTTCCATTTCATGCTTCCAAGCAGACACACAGAAACACAGCAAAATGGATGATAGGCAGGGACAAGAAAAAAACGGACAAAATGGCTGACAAGATGGCTGCTTAGTGCTGTTGAGAACCCCCTATGTCACTCACTTTCTCATTTTTCTCACCTCTCATACATATAGAGATAGATATATGTATATCTAGCTCTTTCTCATATCTTCCCCCCCCCCCCCCTCCTTACCTTGTCTTCTGCATCAAATGACGCCGCGTTGCCACGCCAGCTCGGAAGACATGGTAAGAGATGTGGCAGCGGCCTCACGCGATCCCTAGCATTTCGTTTAAATGCCTCGGAAGAGCGCCGGACCTCTGCAACCGCCCGCACCCCCCAGGTTAAACCTTAATTACCTTTCATTGATAAAAAATGAGCCCCCTTTCTGGGCGTAACCATAACCCCCCTTCATCAACCTCTATAATGAGGGGGAAAAAGATGGATGCAGAAAATGTCCCACGTGCCTATAATACTTAGGAGAACACCACGTCCCTGTTTGCATATCCATGCACGCATTTTAATTATGCAATCGTTGATTTGTTTAATGCCACGGGTGATGGATAAATGGACGTCTGCCCGGCGCGTTCTCACGGCCGCCGACTGCTTTGCTTGTTGCAATTGGTCCGCTCGTAAAGATTCCTCTACAATCCCTGTGATTTGCCGTCAGACCCGTGATTTTTTATATTTAGTACATTCAAACCATTCTGTGGAATATCTTCCCAGACCGCTAAACCTCTGTTGAAAGGTGTTGTGTGTTTGTTTGTTGCTTATTTCTATGGTCAGAGAGATTGGTGACTGGACCATTCTCGTAAAGCAGGTTTTGGCCTGAGGTAACCTCACTCCTAGACAAACACATCCAAACCAGGCAAGGTCCGGCTGCCCTAGGAACAAGTCCTTGTGTTTTGAAATTGGCCATTACAAGAAGTGACAAACGCTCCACTGTACCGTAAATAAAAATGCCTCTTGTCGTGTATTTGGATGTCATTACCCAGAATCCCTGGCTGCAGGGTTGCATACCTGTAAATGTGCTCACGTGGGATTCTTGTTAACTATGCTAGTAATACAGTGAGAGTTACCTCTCGTTTTCAAGTATGTCCTGGGCACAGAGTAAGACAAATAATACATGGTTACAAATACAGTTACATAATGAGCAGGGTATACATTATATACAAGACATTGCGTGCACAGTTAGAGATAATATATATTATGAGCGTATGAAACAGTTACAGACCAGGTTAAAATGTGAGACAGCCTTAGATTTGAAAGAACTTAAGCTGGTGGTGGATATGAGAGTCTCTGGTAGGCTGTTCCAGTTTTGGGGTGCACGGTAAGAGAAGGAGGAGCGGCCGGATACTTTGTTGAGCCTTGGGACCATGAATAGTCTTTTGGAGTCTGATCTCAGGTGCTGCAGGTGGTAGGGGTGAGGAGCTTGTTCAGGTAGCTGGGTAGTTTGCCCAGAAAGTATTTGAGGGTGAGACAGGAAAGGTGAACTTTGCGCCTAGACTCGAGTGATGACCAATCTAGTTCTTTGAGCATTTCGCAGTGATGTGTGTTGTAGTTGCATTGGAGAACAAAACGACAAATTGAATTGTAGAGGGTGTCAAGTTTGCTAAGGTGGGTTTGAGGTGCCGAGCCATATACTATGTCTCCATAGTCAATAATTGGCATTAGCATCTGCTGTGCAATACGCTTTCTGACCAGGAGACTTAGGGAGGATTTGTTCCTGTAAAGTACACTTAGTTTGGCGCAGGTTTTGGATGCCAGGGTATCAATGTGCATCCCGAATGTTAAGTGGGAGTCAAACCATAAGCCCAGGTATTCAAAACTAGTGACAGGGGTTAGGGTGGTGTTAGTGTTGGTTCTAATCTGGAGCTCAGTCACTGGAAGGGGGGGGGGGGGGTGCGTTTGTTTGTTTGTTTGTTTGTTTGTTTGTTTGTTTGTTTGAAAGAGCCAAAACCAGGGTGAGATTTCTCTGTTACGGAAGGAAAATTCTGAAAGAAATAGGTCACATCACAAACGGAAATATCATTTTTTTTCTTTTAAATTAAATACAGAACATTTGCAGTTTTCAAGGCAAGAACCCCACAACGGGGACAAAAATGTTTATTTCAATAAAAACAATATATCATTTTTTTTGTGGAGCAAGACTGAATGAAAGAGAAAACATATATATTTTCTGTTCCGCCGTTGAGCCTAATCAAATAATATCGCTATTCTCCCCTTTTTGTGGTGGCAGTTTCTGTCAACAAAAAACATTAAACCATCAGTGTTAATATAAGGATTACCCTGGAGAGGAAGCCAACAGTGATGCATTGTGGGTGCTGATTGGTGTGTAACTACCCAGAATTCTTAGCAGCAGCGAGTGACCAGTTATCATGGCTAAAATAGCTCTTTTATATTTGTTTAAAAAAAAAAGTATATATTGTTCCCGGGGTAAGAGATGGTGTCACGGCAAACCCCTCGCTGGGAGGAGTTTGGGTCATACTAATAAATATAACATGTATACACATCCAATGACCTGTTTCTATATGGTTTCTATCATCTATATCTGGATTGCGCAGGGTTGATCTTTGACCTCCTGACACCCTAAGTTATGTCACGTTTAAGAGACCCCCGAAAATGAGACGTGTAATTATTCTGACGGAAATGAACGAGAGCGTTACACTAGCGCAGTTATATACAGATTGTACAGGTAGTCCGCGCTATCCAACGTTTCACTTTACAACGAATGGCATATCCAATGCTTTACAATGCCTCCCTAAGGGCCGTTATCTGACGCCAGAATGCGTTATCCGACGCTCACCGCCACTCATTAACATGGGACTCACTTTACAGCGGTTTCACAATCCAACGCTACTTCCAGAACGGGTTCTGGTGGATAACCGAGTGTCATGGGAGAGGGGGTTTGGCCCGGTATTAAAGGGGTTACACCCCATTTGGCCACCCCCTGCTCTCACTTGGGAAGCAAGGGGTTAACTGGACTGCGGTCTAGTAATGTGTTTTTACCCTGCTTCAGCAACCAAATGTGTATTCCCCTGTAAATATGTATTGTTCCCATTCCAGTGTTTTCACCAACACATACACTGGGATTGATGCGGGAGGGAAAGGGTTAATAGTTAAGGAGTGATTATAGCCCTTTGTTCCACTTTCCCGCCTTTTCAGGCTCCATTTTGCAGCTCTCCATAGGTCGCCATTGCAGCCCAATGCAACCCTATGGAGATTCCGGCGATTTAGGCCCGTTTCCGTAGAAGACCTGCAGGTGGCGCCCGAGAGGAGGAGCGGCGGTTCCCCAGTGTAAGTCAATGGAGCTATTCATTTCAATGGGGATTCCTCGAACCCGACCTCCATGAACGGGTTGGCAGCCATCCAAACCGCAGAAGCGGACACAATGTCAAAAAGAGCTTTTATCACTCCCCGGTCAAGTTAAAATACAATTGGCCTGGGAAACTTAGGTTCTAGGGCACCCAGAAATAAAATTATTTTTGCCCCTAGACCCTAGGAACCCCCACACTCGACCACCACCGGGTCCAGGAATGAAGGACCCCGTAAAGGGTCGCGCTCGCGCCATTGACTAATGGGAGCGGAGGTCCCATTGAATCCTATGGCGGCGCCGGGCCCATGCATTTCCTATGGCGGCGCTGGCCATATTGATTCTAATGGAGGAAAGCCGAGTGGCTTTAAAACGGCTAAGTCCGAAAGGGTAAAAAGTGTAAGCCTATCTCTCCGGTTCTGTGAGTACCAGAGGGTTGGGATTTTGGTCGCAGGTAGTCACTTCCGGCATGACTGCATGGCCATATCCAGCCCTCTCGGATCAACCAGACGGAGTGTAGGCAAATGTGAAAATTGTAATTTTACCATTGACTTCAATGGCGGAGTTGCTCCATTGAAAGCCTATAGCGGCGTAGCCCGTTGATTTCAATGGGAGAGTGAAAAGCAGAGATTTCTTTTAGCTGTAGCGGAGAATCCTGCATTAAAGTTAATAGGGGATTTTAACTTGGTTTTTGTATCTCCGGTTCTGGGGGTCGTGGAAGGCTGAAACTTGGCCACAATGGCAAAGGTCTTCCGGCATGAGGACCTGGCAAATTTCAGCCCGCTCAGACCTACAAAACGGATTATTTTAATATGTGTAGATATTAAAGCATGTATTGTATTTTGGGTCTGGTAGAAAAACCCAGAGCCCATATGGTATGTTAATGCTCAGGAGGGAGACAAGTGGTCTACAATAAACTCCTGATCAAAGGCTCCCCCACCCTGCTTGTGTATGCTAGCACAAAGGAAAGCAGGACGTGGGTACTTTATGATAAGTGTTGTGTACCACACCTTGGGACAAAGACTTTTCTGTCCCAAACAGACTTTCAGACGCCAGTCTTGTGGGAGGGGGGCTAGGGAAATAAGCCCGATTAGAATAATATCCGCCCAGTGGGCAGGTATTATGTTGCCCCTCAAGTGAGCTGGCAAGGAGGGATTGGGTGCAGATAATTGTCCAATGACTTGCATTCAATGCCAGAGTATAGGAGTGAAACTCCATATAAATGAGTATAAGTCCTATACTCGGTGTCTTTCGTGTCTTTTCGTGATGTCTTCATTTGAACCTGTATTGCTGAATGAATTGCCAACCCTTAAGTAAGTGCTATTTCTTGTCTGTTATTTGTATCATCTTGTGTGTTCTCCTTTAAGGAATAAACTATATTTATTATATCCAAGTCGTGTTCAATTCAACCCAGATATTTTGGTGTGTATTATACCCTGTTACTAGCTACCGTGACACCGAGGGCTGCCTGTATCGCAGAAATGGGGTGTCTACACATCTCATTCATTTTAATGCTAAAACAGGTCCTGTAGGGGGTGAGGAGGGGTGGAGGGTTAGAGAGCAATGTCATTGCTGACGTCTCCTACCGAGACGCTCCGAAGTTTGTCACTTCCCCTGCACTGTGCTCAAGGTTATATTTGAACGAAAACGTCTATTTATAGAGAATCTTCCTTTTCCTCCATATCAGCTTTATCATTGCATTTTAAAACTGGAAATGCACTCATGGGTTTTCTATTTTTGAGGCACCTCCTCGTGAGGTCTAAAGTTTTAGGGGTTAAACTGAACCCTGTTATATGAGGTTAAACAGCCGTGTTATGTGATGGGTTTAACAAGGAGCCCTGTTATACGAGGAGGGGGTTATATGTAAGCAAAGGTGATGTGCCCAGTGACATGTACTGGTTGTATAAGTAGCCAGCCCCTTTAGTCAGTACTTGGTAGGAGCCCCCTTTGCAGCAGTTACTGCTAGGAGACCGTGTGGATCGCTCCCTACTCGCTCCACACAGCAGAAAGGAGCATAGGTGGATGGTGATCTTCAAGTCTCGCCACAAAGGTTCCATTCAAGTCGGGACTTTCACTAGGCCGCTCATGAATTTTCACGGGGGGGTGCTGTCATGGTAGATGGGGTCTGGCCCAGGATTAAAGGGGTTACACCCCATTTGGCCAACCCGTACTCTCACCTGGGAAGCAAGGGGTTAAGTGGACTGTGGTCCAGTAATGTGTTCTTACCTTGCTTCAGCATCCTAATGTATATTCCCCAGTAAAAATGTATTGTTTCTGTTCCAGTGTTTGCCCCAACACATACACTGGGATTGATGCGGGAGGCTTAAGGGGTTAATGAGCTGCAGTTTAGGAAAATACAAATATGTGTGGTGTCTTTTCAGAAATATCTGGGCTTCAACAGGCTTGATTGAAGTTGGGTGTGAAAAGTACAGAGGGGGTTTAGTGTACAGCAGGCCTGCACAACTCGTAAAGCGAGAAGGGACGAACTGCTCCAAGGAAAAAAAAATTGGGCCGCACGGGTAAAATCATCATCATCATCTCTCCTCCAGCACCCCTCATCATCATCCTCATATCTCCCCCAGAACCCCTCACTCTCAACCTTTGCAATACTCCCCATCTATCTCTCATACCCCCATCTCTCCCCCTCACCCACACACATAAAACTCCCTCTCCACATCAAACACACAATACCCCCCTGCACACCACATCCCACCCCCCCTGCACCTCACATCCTTCTCCCCCCTGCACCTCACATCATTCTCCCCCCCTGCACCTCCAATGACCCCCCCAGCACCTCCAATGACCCCCCCCTGCACCTCCAATGACCCCCCCTACACCTCCAATGACACCCACACCCCCCTGCACCTCCAATGACCCCCTGCCTCCATACCTGACCCCCCTTCACCTCCAATGACCCCCTTCACCTCCAATGACCCCCCCCCTGCACATCACCTCCCCCCCCCCTGCACCTCACATCACCGCCCTGCACATATCCACGTTGGGAGCAGGGGGGGGGGAGCGGCCGCAGAAGAGCTCAGCTGGCTGTTACTTCCCCCTCCGTCCCACGTTGCGAGCGGGGGGGGGGAGCGGGCCCTGCGCATGCGTGCCGGGACCGCGGGGAATCGCTGCCATTTTTTTACATTTATTTATTAAACTGGCGCCCGGCCGGTCTCATCGCGGGCCGCACAAAAAGGCCAGACGGGCCGCAGGCCGTATGTTGTGCAGGCCTGGTGTACAGTATGTTAATACCTAATTGGCAGGCCAAGGGTATATTGCTGGTAGAGACAGCTAGGACCCAGGTCTGGGGCATTGGGTGTGAAATATAGCACCTGTGACAAATGTTCGCTACACACAGGCCCAGCTTCAAAGGATTTCTTGACAAGGGGTTATGGGGGCCAGGGGTGCGGTGCACAAGGAGATATCAGAATGAGTGACCTTATTAAATATAAGAATATTATGAGATGTCCTCAGCTGAACATGCTAAAAATTACGTGTGTGTAACCGGGGGACCGAGCCGCAAATAACGATTACAGACACATGATGTCTAGCAGGTCCTAAGAGACAGATATTAATATCTCTCTTAATTTTAATATTACACTAATATTTAGTCTCGTTGGGAGCGTCATGCGTGCCGGAATGTATTAATATGACGCGTGCCAGTAAGTACTACTGAACTGAAGTTATGAAGTTATTTAGATAGGAAAAGCAGTTTGTAAACGTCCTTGGGTGGGAGGAGTTTTACTCTGAGGAAAACTGTCAACCTCACCACTGATTTATGAGAGGGGCTGGGTTTAGGTTGTGTTCAAAGGGAAATAATTGTATAAGAACCAGGCTCAGCCTATGGCTATTGTCTTTCGTGTCTTCTGTGATATTCAAGAGTGCTGTATGAACTGCCAGTCACGATTTGACTTTTTCATCATTTCCATCTTAAGTGAGTGTCTATATTTTGTTTGTTATTTGTATAATCTTGTAATATAATAAATATAATAATTATAATTTTGTGTGTTCACCTTTATCAAGGAATAAATTATATTTTATCATATCTAAGCCTCGTTCAGTTCAACCCAGTTATATTTTTGGTGTATTATTATAGCCTGTCACAAAGTTACCGTCACAGGTGCGAAGCTCTGCGGGGTCACGGAGGGGTGCGAAGCTCTGCGGGGTCACGGAGGGGTGCGAAGCTTTGCGGGGTCTGACGGAACGAGTCAGTGGCGCGACGCTCTGCGGGGTCTGACGGGGGAAGGAATCACAGAGTGGAGCGACGTTCTGCGGCCTCAGACGGGAAAGGGTTAATGAGAAGAGCGACACGTAAGTTTAAGGACTTTTATTAGATTCAGCTTCTGAAGTGCGGTATTTTGGGGGGAGACTTGTGCGTTGCTACCCCTGTGGAGAGGGGTAGTTGGGGGTGTGAGGGGTAAGGGGACGCTCAGGCAGGGGGAAGTTCAGTCCCAATGGGGCATTAAGGGATAGCTACGGGGAGGGAAGCAAAAATCCCATATTGATCCATTCAGGAGAGTGGAGGCGGCCTCTCTATGGTTGTACAGTTCATGGGGGGAGGGGTATGGGGGTCTGGGGGGCCCCTGAAAGCTCTCTGTGTGTTGGGAAGGGAGGGGGGGGGAGTATGGGGGTCAGGGGGCCCCCTGAAAGCTTGTGTTGGGAAGGGAGGGGGGGGGGGGGGAGAGTATGGGGGTCAGGGGGGCCTGAAAGCTCTGTGTATTGGGGGAGGGGTATGGGGGTCAGGGCGGGGCGGCCCCCCTGAAAGCTCTCTGTGTGTTTGGGAATCGCTGAGAAGTGAAAGATTCATCGTCTTGTAGGATTCTCTGGATATCCTGACACAGCTGCGGAGAAGAAATATCCAGGATAAATCCCCGTTATATTCACTACAGGCATACCCCGGTTTAAGGACACTCACTTTAAGTACACTCGCGAGTAAGTACATATCGCTCAATAGGCAAATGGCAGCTCGTGCATGCGCCTGTCAGCACGTCCTGAACAGCAATACCAGCTCCCTACCTGTACCGAAGCTGTGCGCAAGCGGGGAGACTATAGAGCCTGTTACAGATGCGTTATGTACATCAGTTATGCACGCATATGACGATTGCAGTACAGTACATGCATCGATAAGTGGAAAAAAGGCAGTGCTTCACTTAATGTACATTTTCGCTTTACATACACGCTCCGGTCCCATTGCGTACGTTAATGCGAGGTATGCCTGTATATATTCCCAGTATCATCACTATATCCCAGTATATATTCCCAGTATCATCACTATATCCCAGTATATATTCCCAGTATCATCACTATATCCCAGTATACATTCCCAGTATCATCACTATATCCCAGTATACATTCCCAGTATCATC
>WSYH01010887.1:0-22066 GCA_036426205.1 Ascaphus truei
GAACATCGTACAGTATTATTATTTAAAATACTTTTATATATAGAAAAAATATTATGTCAAAAGTTTCATTATGTTTGTCATGATGCATTATATTAGTATATTTTTATTTGATTACAATGAGATATAAACTATTTAGTTACATAATCTTTATATGTATGTGTGTAATTGGCATACAATATTACTTCTGGTTTTCTTGCATTAATTTTATTGACGCAAATATTCGTTTGCGAGTTTTAGTATGTAGACCCCAAAATGTCACTACTATTGGTGTTTTTTTTGGATTTGTTTGTGTTTTTTACTTGAGCAAACAGTTTTTATCGATCAATGGGTAGAATAATTTAGGCATTAAATGTGGATGTTTTTAAGGCAGTTTTTTGCATACTTTTTCTTTGATCATTAAATTGCTGAAAGTATAATTTTGCTCCAGTTTTGTAACGAGGAGACTATGTAAATGAACAACTGGATTACTCAAGCAATTTATCTCCTGAATTAATTTGCAGCAGAGATCGTTCAATGGGTGAAAATATTATATAAGTATAGCCAGCTGGTTTCCAGCTATCTTTCTGTCCCCCTGTCACGTAAGTTCTCCTAGGTACAGACAGTGGACAGGCTATCCTGTGCGGTTTGCCCCCTCACGCAGCCTCTCGAGTGGCAGGAGAGGTGGTGACACTAGGTTGTTGTTGCAGCACTATCATGGAGCAGAACCTTGTGCCCCCCCATTTGCATTAGGGCGGATGTTCTAAATTATAGGAATCAGTTCTCCTCTGCCCTCCTGGGAGAGGAGTCTGTGTGTTGGAGTTCCCTTCAGCCCCTCATGGGTGAGGAGCGAAGCTCTGTGCGTAGCACATGGTCTCATCACATTATCTGTGGCCAGCACTATCCAAGAGCCTGAAACCCCTACTCTACTATAGGCAACGCCTGTTTATACCATCCTGCAGTGGCTGCATAATAAAGATCGTTTATATACTTCTGGCTGAGTTGCAGTCTATTAGCCTTAAGTATAGGAGTAGCTCTCATGGTAGGGACTGCCTGCAGTTATACTGCATCCTGCTGTGACTGAGGCGCTGTCACCACATGGAAAGAACCTATGGATCACCTAAAGCCTGCCCTCTTACCCCACAACATCGCGGACACTCAGCTTCTCCTGAACCCTCACATGTATGACCACACCACAGACATCGTTAAGCAGTCAACATGTTTCCAGAGGATGGGGAAAACAGGGCACATAAGATTTGGGACATGAAGAGTGAGTTTTCCTAAATACGATTAGCATGTCAAAGTAGACTGACCAAGATTATATTGGTACTGTAGATACAAAACAGTTCTAAAGAAATTAAAATGAAGGGTTTTAAAAAGTCCAACTCTCTTTTATTTGGACCTGAAATTTTTTAAGAGATCCCTTGTGTATGTGTGGTTAAAGGATAGTATCAACTTGCATAAAAACGGATTTATCTTACCTTAACAAGCCTAATTGCCTTGCAGCCAGATGGTAATGAGACATGGTATGGAGGCTAGTTATCAATTTACAAAAAATGACATACAGCAATATAACACATTGAAAGGGACAGAACACATAGGGCGTCTTAAAAAGTTTTCTTTTAAACAACTCAATGTACAGTAATTAGCTTTCTAGAAAGATTCAATAATACTTTAGGGGAAGATCATGTAGCAGTTGTATGGGTTAGTGCAGGGGTGGTAAAAACATTGGCTCTGCGCTCCCCTGCCTTGCTCAGGCCCCAGTGCTCGTGCCCCATCCCCCCCCCCTCTGGTATTCGGAATCAAATGATGCGCCGCGGGTCATGTGACATGTACATAATTTGATGCCAACGTTGCCATTGGGGATGCGTCACCCAAAGCTATTGGGAGAAGGTAGTGAGTTACAGAGACCTCGTAGCACTCCCCGGCATTTAATGTAAATGATTTGAGGAAGAGCACGGGTTCTGTGTAACCGCCACACCCCCCCAAAAAAATTCTCAGGCTGCCCCCCAGTTTGCGCACTCCTATGTTAGTGCACCTGATTCCGCTTAAAATTCAATTGACTTGAAGGAGGGTAATGCCGGATTCAGTGGGATTGATGAATATGCCCAGAATTTTATTTTTTTTAACATGTTTTCTTTATTGGGGAAAAAAGTTCTATTTGTTTGTGTCCGTGTAATCTATAAATACTGTATGATGATTATGTTTTGCGTCTTTAGCAATTATGGCTAAATTTAGTACAACAAAACATCAAAAGGAACAAAAGCAAGCTAAAAGCTTGCTTTGGTATTACAGTATTTGCCTATCTTATTTGTGATTAGATTGTATACACAGGTTTAAAAGCACTTATCACAAAAGTGATTAATGTGAGGTAAAGATCGTAAAAACTATCCAAAGCATTTGGTTGCGCTGGAGTGAAAGTTTGTACAATTATTATAATTTAACATATTAGCATTCCACTGCTTTGTACACCACGTTGGTATGGAGATAGCTACCCCGTCAGGGGTAAAAAAAACACACAAATTTATCTAAGACAAATGTTGCCATTGAAACTACTTTAATTTTTTTCTTTGATAAATCTGGTTGCAGTATATTTTGCTCTAGTTTGCAGCCAGGAGGACTGTGACATTGAGCTTTTGCAGTATACTATTTTGTGTCTTATACAACCTCAATGAGTTTATAAAGTAGACTGATGGTGTAAAATCATATGCTTGAAATACCTGTAGGTATCAGAAAATATTTGGTTATTAATGATTTATTTAACTTGACATGCAGTTTGTACCTAGTTTGTTTTACAGCTCAGTAAAGAGCCACATTTCATATTGATTGTATGGTTAATATTTTTTTAGAGCATAAGTAAACCTAAAATATCTCTTTATTACTATGCCAAAATAATTTTAAGCAGTATTGGCAAAGGAATATTTTAATGAGAATATTGAAACCAGATGAAGCGTGTAGAACAATAATTCAAGATGCGCATTCCAATTAATTCGTACACTGAAAGCAGCAACAAGTCTAGTGGGAAAGGAAGCATTAGAGGGTTAGAGATCAAGCTACTCTCCAATTAGACACTGGTGAGGGTCAAAGGGCAAGTTAAAGACTAAACATGGGAAACCTTTCCATCTGCAGTTGATATTTTTGAGCTGATCTTCTTTGCCTTTTACAATTATTCTCTCGAACGTGTTTTCTAAATAATTTTTATAATGTAACATTAAGACAATTTGAATATTAAATTTTCCAACCTTTAATAATACTAGCCATTTCAAATCTGGTAAATAATATATATTATTGTAACAGAGGGATACCCTTTTGCATAGTGAGACAGGGAAATCCTATCCACACAGGACTAATACAGCACTGAGGAGGTTAATCCCAAAGCAGTACTCTGGATTAATCTTCTCAACTGACTCATTTGGGATTTAATAACCCACAGAGACTCACTACGTGATCTCTAGTACAGAGGGAGAATCTGTGTGCTAGCAAGAGATCCCAGTGGGAAGAGAAGACTCTGTTCTATGTACAACGGTCCCTGTAACCTACTAGAGGGAACCCCCACAGACACAACACAAACCGTGGACTGACATGGGGAGCCACCCTGCCTAAAGGTACCTCTCATTTTGGACTTGTGTCACAAGCTTGGTAAAAAGGCCTTGCCTTTGATCCCTCAGATAGGGATCTGCTGAGTAGTCTGTCCCCGCATGGGGTTAGACATGGTTTTATTTTCTGTTTTAATTTGTTTTCTGTTTAAAGCTGCTGGGTAAAAATGCCTACATTTATTTCACCTAAAAACTTCTCTGGTGTGTTACCCTCTGCTCATATTTCCTACACATGGTGTCAGAATTTGGGGATGATTGGTGGCCCTTGGACTTCCAGTTGGACTGAGTTTAATGCTACAAAGGATGGACCTACACAGGTATTGATTCTGGACCAATGTCTATCTCGCACGTGTGCAAAAAAAACTAAAAAAAAAAACATATATTTTTTTAAATGGCCACAGAGAAGGCATGTTGCTCCACCTGTATGGCTTCAGCTTTGTTCTAGAACATACAGAGTATATTACCACAATAGCGCTGCCAAGCTCAGTGTGAAGAATACATCTGAAAGTGCCAGAAGAAGGGAAAAATGTATAATGTCTTAATGAACCCGGCAACATGAAACAGTGCCTCTTAAGGTTTTTTTGATGAGGATGTTTCTTATGTGCTCCCAGAAACAAGAAGCAAAAGGTAAATGTCTGCATGTGTTTAGATGTGGTGAGTCTCACCCAGTGGTGAGTTCCCTATGACCGTGAATGGAACTATGGCAGCAAGAACAGGATCAGCTGAACACCGAATATTTCACATGCTACTGCAACGCGCAAAAAGAAAAGCATGGTGGGGGTGACGTGAAACTGGAGAAATTTCAAGCAAGAAGGGGACCATAGTATCCCTGATGCACCCAAATCTTCCAATGTAGAGAGGAAGGGAAAAGAGTAGGTTACTCAGCTTACCATGGAAGTTGCAGACACGTCCGCAGATGAACCCTGCAACATCAGAAGGGGGACAAGGTGTCCTACAGCCTAGATTCATGGAAGATTCATCCCAGGAATGGCGGAATATCCAGAGGGGCCAAACAGAAGCTGTGTACCCCAATGAAGAAGTATCTGTCCGATTCTGAGAAAACCCTCAAAAACAATACCAGAGAAACAGAGTACGGTACATGTGACAATCCCTTGATCAGCCTGAAAGCACCACAACGGGCCAGAGATGACTGTGAAACTAACACCGAGCTACATAGGGTCTGCTCAAACACACCTTTGACTGTGGGAATGTGATGAACATGGAGCGTCGCTTGTGTAGTGACTTGTGAAGACCTGACAACTGAGATGAAGATGGCGAACGCTGTTATTACCGACATGGAACCAAACAAAATGGATATGAGCACTCCAAAAGGAGTAAGGTAGGTGGGTTTAAAGCTGCGCTCACCACAAAACAGGCGGGACCTCGGTACTGAGGTGGGAAAGTATTAAACTGTGCACCCACAGCAGCAGAGGTGCGCCTGGATGGTGATAGTCTAGATCGCCGCGGGTCGGATTGGAGGAGGGGTTAGTGTACACTTGCCAAGATCGTAGGTAGTGTCTAGGAGAGTAGTCAGTGTCCGGAGTGCCGTGGTCAGGGTTGGAGCGAGTAGGAAGGTAGTTAGTCTGTGTCGTGGTCAGAGATTGAGAAGTGCGGATGGTCTGAGGCAAACTAGGGTAGGTAATCCAGAGAGGGTTCCAAAGTCAAGCGGGTCGGTACACAGGAGAAAAAGCAGCAACAAGGTTAAAGCACAAGGCACAAGGCAGGAACGGGACATAGAACACAATTTTACCATGAACTATGCTTAGCAAGGAATGATTGAGACAACTGGGATTAAATAGCAGTGAAGCACGAATGGGCATGAGGGGAGGAGCGGAGGCACGGCCTCTGCCAAAGCAGAGATTGGCTGTAAGTGGCAGAGACAGGTGGGAGAGATTTAGCAGACTTGCCTTGCAACTGGGGGAGCGGTTCACGATGTCACGTCGTGCGCGCCGCATGTGACGGAAGCGTAGCATGTGGGGGGGAGCCAAGCTCGTTGTAGAGTAGAAAGTCTTCTGTGTGCGCGAACGTTCTGTAAGTGGCGAGAGGGTGTGGAGCAGCACGTAAGAGGGAAATGCCGCAGGGAAAAAACCAGTAAGACAAAAAGAGAGAGACTGATATACACTAAGACCAGCTGGAAGTGGTGGATCAGTAAGTCCCCAGGTTACGTGCACGCTCAACAACATACAAGTTATATGTATTATATAGTAGTATAACTGTATTAATGCTAGAACTAAAATCAAACCCCCCCCCCCCACCAACAAAACAGATAAGGACTTTGATATTTGATTATCTTTAAACCTACAAAGTTCAGTAATAGTCTCTATAATGACCGTGGTAGTTATGCATATAATAATGCAATAAATTGTTATTGGAGACTTGTAGTGGTAGGTGCAGGTATATGAGTGAGCAATGAGGTATATATGGGTGAGCATATGTGTCTGAGCCCAAAATAAATGTTCTGGTGTGAGTGTGGGTAATGGAGATATATGAGCCCCACCCCCTCATGCCAATGTGGACTGGGTCTGACAGCTGCCTGATGACACCGATAAAATACCCCAAAGTACAGATAAAGTACCAACTCACGTGACCATGCCCTTGATGCCTTTCAGATGCGTGCTTCGCGAGTAGGTAGAGGATATGGTAGCCACAATGCAGGTGATGCAGTGCACAGCAAAGGAAAGGATACACCGGAACAGCAGCAGTAAAATAAAAGTCCTTTATTGGAACTTCATGTGGCAGACGGAATAGGTGCAAAAAAAAAACCCTTCTCTTATGCGTTTCACGCCTGTGCACCGCTTCGTCAGAGGGTAGAGGTAGGTGTGCCATGTTCCCCCTCTTATAGTGTTATCAATTAGCTAGATTTGAAAATCGCCGTGGAGATCGAAAAACCGGAAGTGACGCGATATTCACATAAACCGGAAGTGACGTGCGCAATGCGCGAGGTGGATTAATGACAGATGTCTCAATTGTAATGCAATACGTCACACCCTCTGTAATGTAGCAGCAAGAAGACCATCTTACCAGGCTGAACCATATCTTTGCCAGTGGGTCACTGAGTTTCATGCGATCGTCAATCTAACCGGAAGTGACGTATCGCATTGATGCGCGAGGCGATCTGTGTATACAAACAATATGGGTTGTCATAGCAACCAAAACGGCAAATCTGCCCCGAGTAAAACATGGGGAAAAACTAATAGATTGAGGGGGGGGAATATGGCACAAATATCTTGCTGAATGGTCCCCTGACTAAAATAAAGCAAGATATGTTAAAAACAACTAAGACAAATACATAAACATATCGGAGGACATAACGACATCTCAGTTCAAAAAAAGGTACTTAGTAGGTTATATTAAGATATATTTTAGGAGCAAGGACAGGGTTATTTTAGATAAAGTACATGTAAAGAACAATAAACAGAGCATCTGGACTATGGATATCATAGTTAAGAGAGAGATTTTTGCCTATAACCTCCAATCACACAGATTTGACAGAAAATACACATATTCATTCGTCAAACAAATTGTTATAGGAAATGTTTCAACTCCCAGTCTGTATTTATACCCCCGGGTGATAATGAACCGAGGGTATAAATCCAGAACATTCTTCTGATTGAGTATCCTTCTCTATTGCCTCCTATGTGTTTGGGGATGTAATCCAGTGCATTGAATGTAAATGTTTCCATGGAACCATATGGGCAATCATGGAAATGTTTTGGCTACAGGCAAATTTAGATCATTCTTTTTGATTGATCGTAGATGTTCAGAAATTCTGTTTTTTAACGGAAGAATTGTCCAGATTCAATCCCTATGTATATTTTCCGCAAACACAGTTTAATTTGTTACAACACATAATTTGTGTTACATGTTATATGAAATGGATCTTATATTCTGACCTGTGTGTTTAGAGAAGGGGTTTTTTTTTGCACCTATTCCTGTCTGCAACATGAAGTTACAATAAAGGATTTTATTTTACTGCTGCCGTTCCGGTGTATCCTGTTCCTTTGCTGTGCCATGCATCACCTGCATTTGTGGCTAACATATCTGTAAACCTGACTGTAGGTTTTTGGGTATAACCAGCTTAGCTGGCAGAAACCAGTTAGAAAGTCGGGAGTACATTTTAGTCAGTCACCCAAGAGGAGTAGGTATTATTTTATGAGTTGTGTTTTACTTAAAGGGACGGTGGGGCCTATTGTTTAGTTACTATTGTGCAGTAATAAAACCCTGTTCAACAAACTCCAAGGTTTTCTGTCTTAATCTGAGAGAAAAGACCGAGCAACATGACGAGAGGAAATCACAGTACAGTACCAATAATATTATACGTACATATACAAATATATTATACCTCCAATATATATATATATATATATATATATATATTAAAAGGAAAAATGGAGGAGAGGAGAGAGCGCACGCCCCATAGTGGAAACTGTAGTTTAATGAGGGAAATGGGGAGGGGGAGGGGGGGTAAAAAAGGCACTCACAAAAAATACAGATAAAATAGGCATTGTGTGATAATATCACCACCATCCGGTTGCTGCGCTCCGTGCCTGGGGGAATACCCGATCTCGAAAAGGATGGGCCAACGTCCCCCAGCAGATGTCCAGGGCCAGTGGATGTATAAAATGTCCAAGGGTCGTAAGAAAGTGGCTCCTTGTTTGCAGGCCTCTATGGCACCAGCGCGTGGATCGGTTCACTCCAGCGCTTCGTGATGACGTAATGTCAATGCGTCCGACGTGATGACGCTCCCTGATGCGTTTGTCACTCAAAGTCGCCGCAGTGTGATGAAACGCGTAGAGCTGTGACGTTCATCGCGTTTGTGTGGTTGTATTTGGAGTCCCTGGCTTCCTGCGCTCCGGGTGGCGTTATTTCAAGTGTTAGCAACCATTGTATGAGGGAGCAAAGGACGTGCAGGATGGATGCCTTTATATTTGCTGCAATTGGGATAGGAGTTCATGGTGAACCTGGGCTGTTTACATCTACTCTGAAAACCTGGGACTCACCCTACCACCGCAGATGACCACAATAGAGATTTCTCTCCCAAGAATGGTTCTGTTAAAATCCTATAAGTGCACATTCTTACGGGTTGCTGATTTTTAAATAAATGTACCTTATTTTTTAGTCAGTTACGTGCTATGGAGCTTGCGCTTTTGTTTGTTTTTTGTTATAATTAGAAGGAAGAAGAGAAGAAATCAGAAATGTTGTTAGACCAACGTGACCTAGTGACCTGAGTTTTTTCAGCTCCTGTACACTTGTGGGATAATTATCCCACTGATGTAGCCAGCAGAGTCTGATTTAAAGCTCCACCAAGCTGCCAATTGGTACATCATATGGGCCACTGGCATATCAGCCCTCATAATGTACAAACATAAGTCAATAGGACAACAAAAGGGTAAGGTCATCTAGTATTTTCTGATAAGCCCAAGCACCGTAGATAGACCATGCACCATGTTTGTAGCCCTCGTCACAATTTCTAATTTATTTATGTCCTTTGCACATAGGACATTGCCTCTGTAGGCGATAGAGCTGCAGTGTGGTATTTTCCAGCATGGAGGAGGTATAAATTTCTCTGTTTGAGCTTGCTGCACCTATTTAATCAGGCGGATTCCTGAATGAGAAGGGAGAGATCAAATAGAAATAGCCGGGTGCACAGCCAAAATAGCAAAGCTAGGATCTGATGACCAAAAAATATGTATGCTAAAAAACATAAAGTACTGGTAATCTCTAACATGTCACACTGGAAGTGCTGAGTGAACAGGGGTTAAAAGGCAAACAGGCAGTTGCATAGAAGAGACTTACTCCAACCAGGAGGACACTGGTTGGTCTGATCCCCAGACCTGACAGGAGCAGGGTCTTGGGACAATCTGGAAATCACATCAAGGAAACAAAATCACCACAGACATTAACAAACCACAGGAAGCAGCCTGCTCCAATGAACCGGCATTCCAGACTGATGAGGAGTGGAGCTTGGAGTGATCTAGAGGGATTGCATGGAGTCGTGGGACAGAGTTCCCCAACTAAAGATAAGGACTTCATATCTTATTCCGACATGTGTGATTATTAATTCTGGAAGTAGGCTAGCTACCCAAGTTGATAGCTATGGATATGCTGTGAGTTAGTCTATCAAGAGTGAGTAGGTTTTTATTTTATGATTGTTTTGCCTTAAAGGGACAATGTGCCTATCTATTTTGTCGTGGAAAATAAACCACTGAGGGTTTAAAGCTAAAAACATACCATTTGGACTCTTAATGACACCTAACGTGAGGCCATCTGCCACACCTTCTAGAGATGAGATCTTACCAATGATCTATAAAGTGGCATTGCTACCCTTTTCCTGCGACTAATCACTATACAACCCACTGTAGCATTCGTATGATATCCACATTACTTTGTTTTCAGTACTATATATTTAAATTGTCTGAAATAATGACTCGCAGGTCCCTTTCGCTTTAATAGTTGACATTATAATGCCATTAATCATGTATTCAGCCTTTGGATTATTGTGACACAAATGCATTATTTTGCATTTTTGTGCATCAAATTGTAGTTGCCACACTATTGACCATTCCTGTAATCTACCCAAATAATTAATCGATTGTGGTACCCTTTCAAAAGGAAATTAAAAGGATTACTTATAATGTAGTTTAAAAATGCGCACTTACAATAAACAGTAAAAATCAAGCATTTAGCACTATAACAAGTGACTCGTTACTCCAGATGAAGCCTATTGTCCTATTGGGGCGAAAAGTGTAAGAGGGACCCCCCAGGAAGTGTTCGGATTGGCCCTGCTAGCTGTCTGTCAACAATGCACTGCCGGAAGTGACGCGACGGGACCCAGCCAACCGGAAGTGAAGTATCGCCACGGAAAAGACACTGGAGGTGATCTACCCGGCGTCTAGGGACCGACAACAGTTAGGTGATGAGCCTGCCTTCCAATGGATGTGAACGGGAGTGCGGGAGCGCGCTGTCCCTGGAGGTGACCCTTACATCACCACAGGTGGAGTGGGAGAAGCAGCTGCGGTGCAGTGAGCGGTGAGGCGATGGCCATACCCTGAAACTCCTCAATCAAGAAATTATTGTTTATTACAAACTTTGTCACTAGAGCACTATATTTGAATAATGTTCTTCTACCTGGTTTACTTTATAATGTAGTTTAAAAAATGCGCACTTACAATAACACAGTAAAAATCAAGCATTTAGCACTATAACAAGTGACTCAGGAGTTTCAGGGTATGGCCATCGCTCACCGCTCACTGCACCGCAGCTGCTTCTCCACTCCACGCTGTGGTGATGTAAGGGTCACCTCCAGGGACAGGCGCGCTCGCCGCACTCACCAACAACATTAATGCAGTATACAATTGGTTTTGTATGCTAAATAATGCTTCATGTGAGGAAATAGAAACTTCTTGGGCAGGGTGTCTTCCCACTATATCAGTTTGTATTACATATTAGGTTTATTGTCCCCCCCCCCGTTCTAATTGTTCATCTGTCCTCCTACCCACACTGTAAGGTGGCGGTTGTCAATTGCATTCATGCATGCACCCCTTTTTGTTTTGCGATAGGAATAAGGTCCGCGCTGGCACTAGTAGTAAAAGTTTAAACTTTTAGGGTGATAATCTCTCAATGAAGTAAGGTATTGAATGAGACTTTAGGATTATTATATGTTGGCCATGGATTACACCCATGAGGTCCACAGACTTGCCTTGCCTCTGTCAGGTAATCCTGATAGCTACAGGACTGTGGGAAGGCTATCCTAGGGGGGCATTGACCCCATAAGCGTGACTCTCTGAGTGATATAGGCACTGAGCGAGCGGTGCTCATGCCGGGCAGTTACGTACAATATAGGTTAAAACGAGAAAAAAGGCGGAGCACGAACAAAGGAGGGACTGAACACTGGCGATGGAATAAAGTTTTTAATAGCATATGCAAACATGGGACAGGTAAATGTAACGCGTTGTACTTGGCGTACTAGTACTTTATCGAAAGGAGTGATATCTATTTTGAGCCAAAGCTCTTAATAGGTGGTCCACTACCCGGATCAGAGAAGACGGGGAGGGGCGTCCCTATCCATGGTGTGTTAATCAAACTGATGATGGAACAGATGATGGATGTCAACTCACAATGCAGGCCCAGTTTTCCCCTAGTATCCTCCGCACCACTGACGGACGCACACAATCCAAAAAGCTATGAACAACAACCTGTGTCTACACCCCCACACCCGCCCTATAACACAATAAAACAGCTTCAAAAATATGTAGTGGGCAGGTAGTACAGAGGAGGGTGGGGGCTGGGCGCGGGGTGGGTATACGTTCTATTAGAACTTAGAAAAAAAGATACTTTCCAGCGGTGCTCAACTACCCGCAATGCACACCCACCATGGCGGGACCGGAGGACGTGCGCGTAATGAGTGCGCTCAGTGCCGCAGCAGGTGGACTCGCCATAAAAGAGGTGGTAACCACAAGGTCTGTTTGTACCCCACAGGCAAATAGTTGGGCCGACCTTGTGACCTCCCCATTCTGGTGCATCAGAGAGGAAAGTGCTAAATCACGAAGTTACGCTCCACCTCCTGGGGTTGAGGATACAAAACGAGAGATTCCGCTCCCACCTCCTTGGGTGAGGAAGCAAGAGTTTGAGATCCTGGCTGGGAGTGAGACATGAAGCAGTCCTCATGGGGTGACCCCTGAGCAGAGAGATTATATGCCTCAAGTCTTCCAGAGAGCCAAAACGCAAAACCCCACACACCATCCCAGACCAGTAGGGGCGACCCCCGCATCCATCCTCATGCTATACGCCCCCCCCACCCATGAGTCCCAACCGACGCTAGAAATGCTGCTACACCAATAAGGACATTCCAGTTTAGTATGGGTAGGGGCCGGCCGTCTGAAGCTGTCACAGTATATGGGTAGGGTTTATGGATGAATTACCCTAGCTGGGGGACGACTCTGGCAATCCTGGAGCCCCTGGAAGCTGTAGGAGCTGACACCCTGAGTGAAAATTGAATATTACAAAGCTGTCCGGTTCCCCACTCCATCGCAGACCACTAAGTCCTCCTCGGGACCCTCCAGGTATGACCGCACACAAAAACAGTAACCATAGACATCTTCCAGAAGGGGGGGGGAAAAGCTGGGTTACATATAATAGTCCGATTGTGGCTGTTTGTTCTGTTCTGTCGTATGAAAAGGATTTTGGGTTTCAATGGGGGATTGGTTTGTCCTAAAACAGGGTTGAGTTTGTGTGTGAGATGGGGGCCCCAACCTCAGATACATGATATGGTGTGGAGATTTAGCAACCTATCTGCCTACGGTTGGCTAGCGTGAGTGGGTGGGGGTAGAATCACGCAGGAGGGACAGGGGTGGGGGAGGTGTACCAGTGAAAGGCACAGATCGAGGAGCGGGTGTGGGTAAGGCAGTTTGGGACGGAATAACTACTCATTGTGGAAACTGGAAAATGGGGGCATTTCTTTTGCAATTGGATGGACGGTTCTTTGGTCTGCGGCTTTCGGCTTTCAGTCTTCCAAAAAGACCAATCTGCGTTTGATTTTATGGTTAGAGGGATTATGAAATTAGACGGGGGAGGGATGTTAAAAATCCAGCATGGATTCATCATGGGGCGGGGGGGGGAGCTCTATCTCCCTCTCTGGAAATTAAGTATTGTTGGGGGTGTTGCTTTTGTTGTGGGTGGGGTGGGGAGGGGAGATGTTGTGGTGGGTGGTGTTGTTGTGGTGTGGATGTGGGGGGTTTGTTGGGTGTGTGGTGTGTTGGTGGCCCTTGGGTGTTGGTCTTGCCACGAATGAATCCATGGATCCAAGTCTGTAAAATCTGTCTGGGTGTTCTTTCATATGCCTCATGGATGCTGTGATTTAGTGCCCAATCTGCAGACGGAAATATGGTGGTGGGGATGGACTTGGCTTCCTCAACTAACCAAATGTGCCCTTCGGCGCCCCTGCTTTTTTCCTTTCGATCTCGCCGATGCCGCTGGGCCGGCGTCTCCTTACAGTGCCACCCTCCGTCTTGTTCCACCTCCCCCGCCCCTTACCTTTTCTTGTTTTTTGGTCTTCCACCAATCAACCCCACCTAATACTGAATTCTAACGGCACCCCCTGTTTCATATTTCTGCTGGTGCTTCATGCCCAACATCACACGCGTTAGTGCTGCCTTGGGCCGCCCCCCTGTACACCTCGTACCTCCTCGCACCTCAACACTGGCCCCCCGTTCTTACCGTGCCGGCCCGCCCCTCGACGCCCCCTACAGACCCGTACCCCCCAGCCGCGCGGGAGTCTTATTCATCGCTTACCGCCAGCAAAAGATCCGCTGAGCCACCGACACACCATGGGCATGGACCTCTAAAACACAACGCGCCGCCCCGCGCCGACCCTGGGCTGACAGCCCAACTATCACAACCGAAAGCCGACCTCCACCCGGGAGACCCCCACCTGTTCGCGTGGAAAATAAGTGTCTAGTTCCGCAAAAGTACCCAAACAACAATGTAACCCCAACACCCCTCACACCAATACGCAACAGCGCGACGGTCCTACGAAAAATCGATGCCGCCGCCACGAACAACCCTCCCATGTGGCTTCCCTTTTGGCACCTCGCGACACACCACCACGTGCGTGCCTGTAGCTCCCACGTGTGATCAAACCCCCTCACCGTATACGGCCTTAGCTGTTCTACCATGTTATCCTTCTCATTGGCTCCGGTGCTGCTGTTATGGCACTGATCCCAGAGAGTACAGGCTTTTTCCTTTTGGGGTATAATCACCCTGACAGTACTCACCGGTGACATAGAATGCTATCACCTCCTCTCTTCACACACCTTTCCTTCTCTCACCCCCCCACCGTCCCAGTCGCTACGGTGTGTAACCTAATTATTAGTAGATTCTTTGTACAAGAAGACAAAGCCGAAGAAGAAAACCCAACCCGAGGCCGCCAGGTCAATTATCGTCTCCACCTTATTCTGGATCGGATTCATAGGTCCCTTTAGGCCACGATGTGTTAGATATGACCATTATTAAAACCATAGATCTGGGGAATCCCTTTTATTCGGAGGCACGGCACACACCCACGCAATTCAGCACAGCAGCTATAGGGCCATGGACCTGATTTTCCGAATCTTGACCTACACTCCCAGCCAGCGCGGCACCAGGAGCGGTCCTGGCTCTTCCCTTACTCCCTAATAGAGTAAGGGAAACAGTCATCCCACTGTCCTCTAAAGGACGTCAGCTGGGGCACAGTAGGCAGTGCATTGCACCACTTATCACGGGTAGACTGCCTCTATCAAGTAGAGGCAACTCATTAAATTGAGGAAGTAAAACCCCTTAAGTACAGATCCACCGAGGACCCAGCCCCTTGCCCCTGATGGACACCAGGCCTGATTACACTACCTTCTATTACTCCACTGAGCTGCAGAGGGATGTGGGGAAAACCATGATTACTCCTGGGAAACTCCCTTACCAGGGATTACCGCCAGGAGGAGGAAGCAGATAGCCCAAACCAGCCCAGGCTACAGTTTATAAATAAAAACTAGCGCTTAGTAGGAATATTTCATTATTCTAGCTAAACTGAAATCACATGTAGATAAAATCGATGTAGATTTCCCAGATTAAATGATAATCTGATATGGACAGAAGATATGGTGCACACTAGATAATATATAAGGCTGTCCCGTCTGATTTTAGAAAGAGACTGCATTTTATGATCAATCAACCCATAAGACTAAATTACATTCTAGCACTGCTATCGAGGCACCCCTCACATACATGCAGGCATTTATGGCTATATTCAAATCAGTTTTCAGCAACAGGGCACCTGACAGTGCTGGAAGACATTTTACTGAATAGCCCATTCAAGTCAAAAGATTATAAAGTGTCTACCAGCGCCAGACGGTGTCTTATGCAGAAGACTGATTAGCAAGTATAGTCTTACTTTGATATTTTAACAATCAATACTTGTAAATAGCTATGAAGAACCTATGATATCTATCACCAAACAGAAACGAGATGATTTATGTATCAAAGTCGCCCCACTTCAAACTAAAGAAAAAAACTGCACAAAACTACTGGAGAAAATAAAGCCATTGGTCTATGGCATTCATTTTCTTTATAATCTGATGCAGTTTATTTTTTTGCTCCAATTTTGCTCCATTTTTGCAGCACTTCAATAAATTGTGAGAGAGCAGATTAGTGAGCGGACCACACAGAAACTCCTATTCAAGACAATAGCTGTGAATGAATGACCCCAAGAGTCACACTGATAAGATGTCAATTCAATGGAGATAGGTGCCTGAAAAGTGGATGTAGAATTAAATTAAGACATGGTAGGATGACCCAAGAAATTTAGGGCCTATTTTAGAAGCTCAAAAGTGTGAATCCACTTCTAGAATTCCTCTTTAGAAGCGATTGGCATGCTTGCTATTCTTTAAGCCCATATTGCACTCTAAACAGTGTCTAAAAAAGCTTTTTTAGAAGCGGTTTAAGTCTTGCACTGACAATCCGATCAGTTTGTCAAAAAAACCTCATCTCGATTTTTTTTAACTAAAACTGTATTCTCATAGCTCCGTTATGCAAACCACTTCTACACAAACTTTGCAAGCACAAAGGTGGCTAGATTGGTATGTGAGTTAAATGAGGCCTTAATATGGGTTTGGCTGAGAGAGGCAATGATTTAAACACCACCTCAGATAATTTCTTCTAAAGCAAGTACAATCCGGCTGTTTAACCATGTACAGTGCGACCAAATTTATTAACTCGCTAGCTCCGCGAATTTCAGATTATCCGGTTATCTGCGGTTTTGTGTCGTTTTCTCCTGGGGTGTAGGTGTATTTCGCGGCTGTGATTTAAGCATTTTTTCCCGCTGGCTGCAATACTGCATGCCGTGTAAAACTCATGGGGCGTTTGCGAGCTGTTGTCTTTGAAGCGAGAAATTCATGAATTGTAATGCAGTTATATGTATATATACGTATATACTGTATAACAACAACACCCTATAACCCTAACATACACATACAGTACTGTATAATGCACATCAAGTACTATAGGCCGGCGGGAGGGCGAGATGTGTTTGCAGCAGAGAGAGAGATCCGCTGCTCTCTCTGCGCAAACATCGGCACATTAAAATGATTTTAAATACTTTTATTCATAGTGTAGATGTCAGGGGGTCTCCGGAGCTGAACCGCGTTGGTTTCAGGTCGGGGACCCCCTGCTTCCCGAGATACAGCAACCTTATGAGGTGCCGGTATCCCTCTGCATTTAAAGGTCCCGATCACGTGACCGCGGCATGTAAACAAAAGCAGAGGGATACGGCACCCCATAAAGGGGCCTGTAGAGGAAGCAGGGGGTCCCGGACCTAAACCACAGAGTTCAGCTCCGGAGACCCCCGCACATCTAAGTATGAATAAAAACACATATATAATAAACACTCATTCCTACCTTGTGCGGCTATGTGCTACTGTACGAGCAGCATGACTGTATTTTTAATAATATTGTACAGTGAGCAGGGGGTTCCCTGAATCACAAATCAAAGCTCCTGCACAATATTATTAAAATACAGAAATGCTGCTTCATTACCAAAGCTGATAGCGCTAAGGCAATGAAGGGTTAACCCACCGTGCCCGCTTTATTGTGGGTAGAGGGGGTGGGTGAAGGGGGTATTTGGCCCTTGGTGTGAGTTTAGGATTTGCGGGGGGTTGCGGGTGCACTTAACCCCTTCACGGCCGTAGCAGATTAATACACTACGGTCATGAAGGGGTTAACACTCCCACTACCCCCCCGCAAGCCCTAAACAACCATCGTTGGGGCTAATACCCCTTACCCACCCCGCTCCCCAATAAAAAAATTCACACACAGCAGCCGCCCAAAAAATAAAAAATAAATCACTAAATAATACATGAATATAAATAAATAAATTTAAAATAACATTTTTATTCATAGTGAGTGTGCGGGGTCTCTGGAGCTGAACTGCTGTGGTTTTAGGTCCGCGGACCCCTGCTCCCCGAGATACAGCCACTTTATGAGGTGCCGGTATCCCTCTGCATTTCAAGGTCCCGATCACATGACCGCGGCATGTAAACAAAGCAGAGGGATACCGCACCCCATAAAGGGGCCTGTATATCGGGAAGCAGGGGTACCCAGACCTAAACCAAAGCGGTTCAGCTCCGGAGACCCCTGCACATCTACACTATGAATAAAAATGTATTTTAAATTTATTTATTATATTCATGTATTTATTTATTTATTTAGATTTATTATTATTGTGCTGCTGCTGTGTGGTGAATTTTTTTTATTGTGGTAGCGGGGTGGTGAAGGGGGTATTAGCCCCAACGGTGGTTGTTTAGGGCTTGCGGGGGGGTAGCGGGCACTTAACCCTTCACGACCGTAGCGGTATTAACTGCTACGGTCGTGAAGGGTTATTGCACCGCCAACCCCCCCCCCCCGCAAGTCCTCAACTACACCAAGGGCAAATACCCCCCACCCACCCCCGCTACCCACAATAAAAAAAATCACGCACAGCAGCCCCACAATTAATAAATAATCTAAATAAATAAATAAATACATGAATATAATAAATATTACAAATAAGTAGAAGGGTTATCAAAACCATACTGTACTACAAATAACACTTCTCCATAAGACACACTACATTACAATGATTTCCTTAATAATCCTAACTGATCTTACAATCTAAATCATCAATTGCCAATGAAAACCTCACATTCCAATCAATACATTGCATTTACATTGTATAAATGATGCATAAAATCTATGCACCATATACATTCTGCAAATGAATGTTAACAATATCATTGCACGCAAAATACAATACGTACCTCCAAACAAGTAAACAATTTAACCCAATCAAGTTACAAAAATCAATTAGCATCATTTTACATCCCTAAACAATTGACAGTCCATCCCGAACAATGAAACAATTAATAATTCACGCCTGGAGCAGAACAATTAGCATGTGAAAAAATATAAGTACCAACCAGAATACAAACCTTAAACCAAGGCTAACCTGCACACAAGCACACAATCCAATATCAACAATTACATCCCACGCTCTGATTGGCTACCGTACCATTGAGGCCGGCCATGTTTCTTTTCATGACGTCATCTTAAAGGCAATTGAAGCAAAGCCATTCTGATTGGCTGTGCTTTCATTGCCTTTAAGTGACGTCATCATTTTTATTTTATCAGCAAAACACATGGTTTTCACAGCCCAATCAGGGCCGTGGGAACCATATGACGAAAATGTGACGTCATAGGCCTTTAAAAGCCTATGTCGTCTCATTTTGAAGCCAGGCGCCGAGGAGGAAGGACCGCCCGGAGAAGAAGAAGACCAGGCGTGGCGAAGATGGAAAGAAGACCCCGCCGCCCGGAGAAGAAGATAGAAGAAAGAAGAATACAGATGAATGAGATGAAGATGGATTACAATTAGAAGACCCTTGGATTGATTTGGATTTTTAGTTTAATGTTTATTTTTTTGTATGGTTTTTATTTTATGGTTCCTGTGCCTGGTGGATTGGTTCGTGAGTAAGGTGCGCAAGGGAGTCGGTGGGGCCAGTAATGGTAAGTGAACTAAAAAATGTATTTTATTTAACTTGTTAATTTTTTTAAAAGCTTGTTAACATGTGTATTTTTTTGTTGTTGTGGTATATCATTTCTGCAACTGTATGTATGTATGTATATATGTCTAGAGAGTATATACATACAGGGTAGAAATGATGTTGTTTAAAAAGCTTTCTTTCATGTGTTTGAATTAATTTGTTCTGCTGCTATGTTTATTGTGTGTTAAAGTATTTTAAAATTAGATAGATGTAATGTTGATATTGGTATTGTGTGCTTGTGTTCAGGGTTAGCTGTTTTAAAGTTTTTATTCTGGTTAGTACTTATATTTTTCACATGCTAAATTGTTCTGCTCCAGCGTGAATTAGTTAATTGTTTCATTGTTCGGATGGACTGTCATTGTTTAGGGATGTAATAATGATTGAATTGATTTTTATTTACTTGATTGGTTAAAATAGTTTACTTATTGGAGGTACTGTATTTGTATTTGCGTGCAATGATATTGTTAACATTCATTTGCAGAATGCATATGGTGCATAGATTTTATGCATCATTTATCAATGTATGCAATGTATTGATTGGAATGTGAGGTTTTTCATTGGCATTTGATGATTTAGATTGTAAGATCAGTTAGGATTATTAAAGGAAATTCATTTTAATGTAGTGTGCCTGTATGGAGAAGTGTTATTTGTAGTACGAGGAATGTGGTGTGTGTGTGTGCAAAATTGAGCAGGTAGCATCCTTAAACATATTGTTAATGAGATCCTTAATTAGGAGGTCCGGCGATGATGGAGTGCCCCTCAATAATGCAATAAATCTGCGTGATGACTGTAGGGAAGTGACAGTGGAGTCAGTTGAGACAACCACCGGGATGTACCATAATCACCCTGACAGTATAATGAAGAGGAACTATGTCCATAACAGCAGGATTTGAATAAGGCACATTGGCACTTTACCTGCTCCTTCAGGGGCACCTCAGGATCAGTAGCGTGCAATCCATCCATAGGTTAAATTCAAGATGGTAGTTGTGTGAGATAGAGCACAGTTTCCAGACTCCCTGCAATGTGAAGCAGGAAAACAAAACCAGGCCACTCCGCAGTAGTTTCAAATTTGTATTAGCCAACTAACACATACAGGGAAAAAGGGGACAAATAGATTTGTAGTACAGTATGATTTTGAAAACCCTTCTACATTTATTTGTATATTGGTTCATCATGTGTGTATATACTGTAAAATACATTTTTATTCATAGTGTAGATGTGCAGGGGGTTCTCTAGAGCTGAACCGCTTTGGTTTTAGGTTTGGGGACCCCCTTCCCGAGATACAGGCCCCTTTATGGGTGCCGGAATCCCTCTGCTTTGTTTACATGCAGCCCGGTCATGTGATCGGACCTTTAAATGCAGAGGGATACCGGCACCTCATAAAGTGGCCTGTATCTCGGGGAGCGGGGTCCCCGGCCTAAAACCACAGCGGTTCAGCTCCGGAGACCCCTGCCCATCTACACTATGAATAAAAATGTATTTTAATATTTATATCTAGTATTTATTTATTTATTTATTTAGATTTATTTATTTATTTTTTGGCAGCTGCTGTGTGTGAATTTTTTTATTGTGAGTAGCGGGGTGGGTGAAGGGGGTATTAGCCCCAATGATGGTTGTTTAGGGCTTGCGGGGGGGTAGCGGTAGGGGTTAACCCCTTCATGACCGTAGCGGTATTAACTGCTACGGCCGTGAAGGGGTTAAGTGCACCCGCAACCCCCCCGCAAGTCCAAACTCACACCAAGGGCCAAATACCCCCTTCACCCCCCCGCTGCCCACATAAAGCGGGCACGGTGGGTTAACCCCTTCATTGCTCGCGGCTATCAGCTATGGTAATGAAGCAGCATTCTGCTATTTTAATAATATTGTGCAGGAGCTTTGATTTGTGGCTCAGGAACCCCCTGCTCACTGTACAATATATTAAAAATACAGTCATGCTGCTTCGTTACCGTAGCACATAGCCGCAAAGGTAAAGGAATGAGTGTTTTTTATATATGTGTTTTATTCATACTGTGATGTGCAGGGGTCTCCGGAGCTGAACCGCTGTGGTTTTACAGGCCCCTGCATCTTACACTTGTGGCTACCTGAATCATCTCAACTGGCAGAGAAGCACGCATTTCAGAAGGCACAATGGGCAAGGTCACGTGAGTTTGTACCTTAAACAGTACACAGAGGTATTTTATTGGTGTATACAAGTTGTCAGTAACAGTCCACATTGGCAGGCAGTGAGGGGTGGGGCTCATATATCTCATTACCCACACTCACCAGGACATTATCAGGTCTCAGACACATTTACTCACCCATATATACCTCACTCATAATATATTACTAAACCCAGCCTATGACCTTCAATCAAGAAATTATTGTTTATTACAAACTTTGTCACTAGAGCACTATATTTGAATAATGTTCTTCTACCTGGTTTACTTTATAATGTAGTTAAAAAATGCGCACTTACAATAACACAGTAAAAATCAAGCATTTAGCACTATAACAGTGACTCAGGAGTTTCAGGGTATGGCCATCGCTCACCGCTCACTGCACCGCAGCTGCTTCTCCACTCCACGCTGTGGTGATGTAAGGGTCACCTCCAGGGACAGGCGCGCTCGCCGCACTCCCGTTCACATCCATTGGAAGGCAGGCTCAATCACCTAACTGTTGTCGGTCCCCTAGACGCCGGGTAGATCACCTCCAGTGTCTTTTCCGTGGCGATAGTCCCTTCCGGTTGTGCGGGTCCGTCGCGTCACTTCCGGCAGTGCAGTTTGACAGACAGCTAGCAGGGCCAATCCGAACACTTCCTGGGTGGGTCCTCTCTACACGTTTCGCCCAATAGGACAATAGGCTTCATCTGGAGTAACGAGTCACTTGTTATAGTGCTAAATGCTTGATTTTTACTGG
>WSYH01010888.1:0-22065 GCA_036426205.1 Ascaphus truei
AAGAAAATAAACGGAGGATACCTGGCGCTTAAAGAGTCACTGTGTCCTTTTGAAAACAGTCCAGTCTTTAAAGAGTGTCTCAAAGTCCAAAACTTGAAGTGGATTGCTGTAGTTTTTCTTCACTGCTGCAGCTCTTCAATACACAGGAGTGTTTCTTTCAGGATACAGTGGAGACAATCTGTGCTTTATTCCCTTTCCGTTCTTATACACCACGAATCTCCTGGGTGCTTCCTTTGTCTCTTGGGATTTCGTGATTCCCAGAATCCCCCGAACTCCACGAGCCCCCAGACAAGGATTTGAACAATAGCAAACAAAGGGGGTCACAAATTTAATTATAAAAAACGGCTTCAACAAGCCTATAAAACGGCTGGTAAACCTGCACTAAAAACAATGGATGAAAAACGTGATACAACATTTTGGTACATGTATATCCGGAGCAAACACAGGAGGCACAAGCTGCGGACGGCATCCTTACGAAGTGTTGTTATGCATGTACAATCGTCGCGTAAGGTGAGTAAATATCCAGTTTTTAGTGCAGGTTTTACAGCAGTTTTATTAGGTTGTTGAAGCCGTTTTTTATAATTCAATTTGTGAAAACATTTGTATGGCTAGTGTTCAAATAATTGTATGGGCGGCCTCGTGGGACTCGGTTTCCCCTCCACCAGCCACGTCGCTAACTCTCTTCGTCTCTCCTTTCTTCTACAACTGTTCGGCCACCCCACCTCCACCATCTGCCATTTATCCCCGCCCGCCCGTCCATTTGTTCTTTGGTCTCCCAAACATCTCTTAGCGCCCCCACCCTCCCCCCCGACGCCGCGTTTTTTTTTTCTTTCACACCACGACCGCCACCCAAAATACCATTACCCCTCGCCTTCACTATCTATACGGCGGCTAGGCTCCCCATCACGTCCTCCAGCTCCAACCCCTCGAACCATCTTCACCAGATTGGCGGTCCCTTTCGATGCAACTCGAAGATACTCCATCCTTGGATCTTCCCTCATACGGGCCACGTTCCTACCAGCCCTAGCCCTACCGGGCCACTTCCTTTCTCAACCCCGACTCACCCCCCTTTCCTTATTCCGTATCTTTGTAAGGGTTTTGCGCGCTAAGCCCCCTCACCCTCACCCCCTACACCCCTACCACCCCTGTCCCTCTACTTCCCCTCCCCCCTTTCTCCCTCCCTATTTAGCGTACTTTTCATGCATACCATTCTCACCGTACTGTTCCTCCCCCGTATGATCCAGCAGTCCAGCTATCATTGTCCCTCAACCCTACCCCAACGTCGCTTTCCTCTGGTTCCTTCCCTTGTCCCATCTCTTAGGACGCCTACCGGCGACACTAACCCCGCGGTCTGCCCTTCCCCCATTATCTTAGCACGGCCTCTATTTTGCCTCTCACATTCCCTCCCTAATTCCCACCTACCCCACCCACTCCCCTATCACCGCCCTGATCTTCTCCTTCTGTTTTCCCTTCGGCATTCTTTATCCACATTGGACTACACCGTAATCCCCCAAGCCATTTATCCTCGATGTTGTCATACTATGTGCTCTCCTGTCTTCCCTTTCACGTAAATTTTTCGCTATTCATTAGCGCTACCTTCACATCCCCCCCCTAGTGCTTCACTTATGTTCGGGGGATTCTGGGAATCACGAAACCCAAGAGACAAAGGAAGCACCCAGGAGATTCGTGGTTGTATAAGAACGGAAAGGGAATAAAGCACAGATTGTCTCCACTGTTACCTGAAAGAAACACTCCTGTGTATTGAAGAGCTGCAGCAGTGAAGAAAAAATACGCAACAACCACTTCAAGTTTTGGACTTTGAGACACTCTTTAAAGACTGGACTGTTTTCAAAAGGACACAGTGACTCTTTAAGCGCCAGGTATCCTCCGTTTATTTTCTTACATCATGTGAGCTGCCACAATGGCAGTCAATGGGCAACCTGCAAAAAAATAAATACAGTACATGCATCAAATAAAAAACACATTGCATTGCCATAAAACAAAAAAAAGCCCAAAAATACAATTGATTGGCACGGTGGCACGCCCATGGTGGTCTATCACTCTGTCAATCAATTGGCAACCTGCAAAAAATAAATACATGCATTAAATAACAGAGATATTACTGTACATTTGAATTAATAAAAATGCCAATACAGAACCAACCTAAAAAAAAACTTGCAAATAAAAAAACAAACACCAAACTAGAAATTGACATTGGAATACAAAAGTTACAGTATGCCAATGTAAATGCCAACCTAAAAAGAAAAACAACATTAAATAAAATACAATCCATCTTTTTCTTACTTTTTGATGTCTTCACCCACCTATCTGACTCCAGCAGCAGCAGCAGCAGCAGCAGCAGCAGCAGCAGCAGCAGCATCATCATCATCATCAGCAGCAGCAGCAGCAGCAACAGCAGCAGCAGCAGCAGCAGCAGCAGCAGCAGCAGCAGCAGCAGCAGCATCATCATCATCAGCAGCAGCAGCAGCAGCAGCAGCAGCAGCAGCAGCAGCAATTCCTGGTCCATGACGCAATGCTCCTCAACAGCCATGATCCACAGGTAAAATCTTTCATTCTTTTCTTCTTTCTTTTCTTCTTCCTTTTCTTCATCTGTAATTTGCAATCCATTTTTTGGGTCTTCTTTAGCTTAATCTGTACTTGTAATCAACTCATAGTTCTTCTTTATCTTCATCTGTACTTGTACTGTTAATCCAATTGAGAGGAGATGATGCCTCATCTTCTTAGCACCAAATGAGACTGCACAGGCCTTATACAAGGCCTGTGACGTCAACTTTGACTGACAAATGGTTCCCAGACCCCTGATTGGCTGGGATAACCATGTGACAGGTGTTTTTTTTTAAGGGGAGAATGGCACTTTTGTCTTATATAATACTTAAAGAGAACTAACAACATACAGATTTTAAAGAGACACACAAAGAATTGCATTTGAAAACATTACCATCATCAATACAAATGTGAAGTAAACAAAATCACATGGAATGATAAACAAAATGCAAAATAAAGACCACCAGAATAATGGGTTTTGTGTCCTGCGAGAGTTGATACCTGTGGTAGTTGTATACCTTAGTTGATTAGTGATATATTGCATTGCAATTTCCAACAAACCTCTGTAGCATGCAATGAGTAGATAGTTCATGTACCTGAATTATTAAACCTTTAGTAAAAATAGCAGACATAAAGGCATGCATAATGCATAACTTTATGACCACTTTTGTTCCTAAGGGGTAATAACTGAAGTCTTTAATTATCGATCATAATAGGTATAGTGCATATTGCATATTAATATGTATCTGTCAGTTTACTGATCTACTCCATTGTTTACGGCAGTCACACGGTGTGTTTGTCTGCTCAACGTAATCTTAACATGTATAGAACTTAGCAGAGGCAGGAAAGTGGCTATTGGGCCTGACCATTTGCATCTCTAATGGTATTCTAAATAATTGTACTTATTTATCTATTTTTTTTACAATATAATTTAGAAATAAAATGGCCATTGTACAAAACTGTATTTCTTGGAAGAATGACAAAACAGAATTTATTATAAATCTATTGCACTCAATGTATGGATTGAACATGTAACCATGAAGAAATATGGGGGTAGATCATTAGAAGTCTGTTACATTTGCCCTAATAACGACCATTAACAAAATAGGTAACGTACTGTACGTTATTTTTCCTCAAAATTAATAATATGTAAAAATAATGACCATCAGTAAAAGTACAGTAGCATTGCTATTAACAGGGATTTTCATTTCACAAAGGCTCATTAACCAATACACTGCACATGAACATTGTCAATAACTTTAATCCGCGTTAACATTAACGCATGCGTTAAAGACGCATTACTCATGTCCATTACCTAAAGCTAATGCAATTATTGTTATAATATGTATAACGAACATTTTTACATTTTTTTAAATTTTTTTGCTATTTATAGTGTTCTTCCTTCATTTCTTTTAATTGTACATTATTAAACGTTAATTATGTATTATTATTGTTGAAGTATATATGCATAAAAATTATTTTACTCTCAAACTTCAAACATATCCTACATTCACTTTAATTATTAAAAAAATACAATGGTTTGTGTTTCAGAAATGTATATGATATATATATATATTTATATATACAGTATATATACTGTATATGTATATAGATATAATATATATATAAAAAACAAAACAATCAGTGCTGGAATTGGCACTAGGTGAATTAGTAAATTATAATAATTTAATAATATAGTGTAAAGAATATCAAGCACTGGTCAGGAGAATAAACCAAGGGAAGGATGCAGCTCTAAAAAGATATGCCTATCCTAAAGAATTGAAAAAAAGAAGAAAAAGCGCAATCCCATGTAGCTGTTAAAAATGTGGTGAAAATTTAATAAAGACAATAAAGGTTGGTTAATGATGGTACAAATGACACAAATACAGAAATAGCATGACAATAAAACAATATAACAATATATATGTGGATAAAAAATAGAGGAACAAATGAATGTCCAAAAATGTGTTAAAAAATGTCCAGAAATCTAATGTTAGGGAGTAGCACTCGATTGAATAAAGCACTTATTTGCCTGACATGGATGATGATAGAAGCAACACTGGGGAGAAGAGTGACTCTGATATATATCAAATGTGAAGGTAGAAATAGCCGTGATAGGCTGTGGGATGTTTCCTATATATAGGATCCAGGGAAGGGCAGAGGGGGGTAAGGGAACGGTCTCACCAGGTAAGTGTAAACGTGATGAACCCCAAGGGGTGTCTGCGTCCCTCCATCAGCTGCGCCTGCAAATCCGCGACGCAAGTATACCGTATTGCTGATCCGGGTAACACTAGAGACTCTGTCCTGTCTCCTATATATCCTATATATACCCTCACAATAGCCAGATTCCTCCAAGACAAAGATTGATGCATGCAGTATAGATCTACCTGCTGCATCAATCTTTGTATATATACACATAGTTAAAAGTTAGATATTTTTCAGTTTTAAGGATTGTAACGCTAATCACCTTTGTTGATATGCGTTATGACTTTTCATCATATCAACCCCATTTAACATAGCAATAAACATTTCAACGACTTCTGAGGATGTACACCATGGAGAGGAGAAGGAGACTAGAAATCTGTTAAGTTAAATGTTTGTGGCTTGACTGTTGTGGTTTCTCAATTCTAGAGATGTGTTAATTGTTCACCTACATTTGCAAACATTGCAAAATGTCACTTATCTTTCTTGCATACCTGATACATAATATTTTTTTCAGGAAGGAGTTCTATTTAAGTGTTTGTACAAAGACCTCAAACCTCCCTCTAAATATAAATGGGGAAAGATGCCATAATGAAAAAAAGAATAAAGCATACAGCTAAACCCCGTTATAACGCGGGTCTCGGGGTCCACCCCGAGACCACCGCGTTACTAACGGGGTCGCGGAAAAAAAATGGCCGCCGCGCTTTAGCGCATATTCATCCCGCGGGACAGGAGATGGGAGCGGGCATGTCCCTCCGCTCCCCGCTTCCCCCTGTCACCGCGGGACAGGCCGCGGGGCAGGAGATGGGAGCGGGGATGTCCCTCCTGTCCCCGCTTCCCCCTGTCACCGCGGGACAGGCCGCGGGGCAGGAGATGGGAGCGGGGATGTCCCTCCTGTCCCCGCTTCCCCCTGTCACCGCGTGACAGCCTGCGGGGCAGGAGATGGGAGCGGGGATGTCCCTCAGGTCGCCGCTTACCTCAGATCCCGCTGCCTGCATGGAGGTGGTAGCGGGGGGTTTCTTCTCCCCACCGCTGTCCCTGGCGCTCCTGCTGCCTGCGCGGGAGGAGGGGGGGGAGCGGGTGGTGGTGCTGGTCGCGGCCTTTCCTCTGCTCCGACCCCACCCCCCGTCTGTGTAGAGTGAGAGAGTGTGTGTGTGTATGTATATATGGGAGAGAAAGTGTGTGTGTGTATATGGGTGTGTGTATGTGGGTGTGAGTGTGTGTAAGTGTCTGTGAGTGTGTGTAAGTGTCTGAGTGTGTGTGTAAGTGTGTGTGAGTGTGTGTGAGTGTCTAAGTGTGTCTAAGTGTGTGTAAGTGTGTGTGAGTGTGTGTGAGTGTCTGTAAGTGTGTGTGAGTGTCTGTAAGTGTCTGTGAGTGTCTGTGAGTGTCTGTGAGTGTGTGTGAGTGTCTGTGAGTGTGTGTGAGTGTGTGTGAGTGTCTGTGTGTGTGAGTAAGTGTGTGTGAGTGTGTGTAAGTGTGAGTGAGTGTGTGTGAGTGAGTGTGTGTGAGTGTCTAAGTGTGTCTAAGTGTGTGTAAGTGTGTGTGAGTGTGTGTGAGTGTCTGTAAGTGTGTGTGAGTGTCTGTGAGTGTGTGTGAGTGTGTGTGAGTGTGTGTGAGTGTGTGTGAGTGTCTGTAAGTGTGTGTGAGTGTGTGTAAGTGTGTGTGAGTGTCTGTGAGTGTGTAAGTGTGTGTAAGTGTGTGTGAGTGTGTGTGAGTGTGTGTGAGTGTCTGTGAGTGTGTGTGCGTAAGTGTACAGGCAAAATACATCTGTTAAAGTGCAGTTGTCTGTTTATTTCTATATAATAATTGTGTGCAGTGTGCAGTGTGTGTGCAGTGTGTGTGCAATGTGTCAGTGTGTGCAGTGTGCAGTGTGTGTGCAGTGTGAGCAATGAGCAGTGTGTGTGCAGTGAGCAGTGTGTGTGCAGTGTGTGTGCAGTGTCAGTGTGTGCAGTGTGAGCAATGAGCAGTGTGTGTGCAGTGTGCAGTTTGTGTGCAGTGTGAGCAATGAGCAGTGTGTGTGCAGTGTGTCCAATGAGCAGTGTGTGTGCAGTGTGCAGTGTGTGTGCAGTGTGTGTGCAGTGTCAGTGTGTGCAGTGTGAGCAATGAGCAGTGTGTGTGCAGTGTGCAGTGTGTGTGCAGTGTGTGCAGTGTGAGCAATGAGCAGTGTGTGTGCAGTGTGTGTGCAGTGTCAGTGTGTGCAGTGTGCAGTGTGTGTGCAGTGTGCAGTGTCAGTGTGTGCAGTGTGAGCAATGAGCAGTGTGTGTGCAGTGTGTGTGCAGTGTGAGCAATGAGCAGTGTGTGTGCAGTGTGCAGTGTGTGTGTAGTGTGTCCAATGAGCAGTGTGTGTGCAGTGTGCAGTGTGTGTGCAGTGTGTGTGCAGTGTCAGTGTGTGCAGTGTGAGCAATGAGCAGTGTGTGTGCAGTGTGCAGTGTGTGTGCAGTGTGAGCAATGAGCAGTGTGTGTGCAGTGTGCAGTGTGTGTGCAGTGTGAGCAATGAGCAGTGTGTGTGCAGTGTGCAGTGTGTCAGTGTGAATAGTCCCACCTAGTAGAAGCTTTCTCACGTGGGTCTTCAGACCCAGAACCCACAATACTTGAAAACTAAGCTTTTCTATGGGATTCTGTCTTGTTTCTGGTCCTAGCTGTTCTGTCTGCTGTCTGTTCTGGATTCTTAGGGAGCCGACTCAGCTGGAGAAGAAGTGCGATGGCCTGGTAGGGAGGAACATACGCTTCCACACACCGATACGTAGTGGTCGTAGATTCTGGAAGCCCAGCCGAAAAGAACAAAGCGCCTGGCTGAGTTGCCATCCGAGGCCCGCACTCTCGCCACGTATTGTATCGGACTGACTCACCGAAGCTTGGAGTTATCAAGTTAAGCTGAATCTGCACCCAGTGAACTAGTAGATAAATGCTTGATCCAGTCCTTATGGCCTGAAAAGACGACACATGAGGATGAACTAATGCTGCTCAGTGCACATCAGCCTCTGTCGCCAAAAGCCAGGACAGGCTATTTCATACGGTCCTTTTGCGATCTACAGGCTATCATCCTGTGGGACTCTTCCCTGGACAAACATATATTTTTCCTTCCTTTCCCATATTTTCCGCGGCCGAGGCGGAATCGATAAAATAAATAAAAAATACCGCATAAATCAAATACCTGCGCCTAACGTCATGAACCGTTACGTCAATTGGATGCCTCTAAAAATATTAGATATACTACCTGTCGCCATGCTCCACCCCTTCTGTGACACCTCTCTTCCCCCGATTCCATCCCCTACATCTCGCCCTCTTCTCCCAACATGCTATACATAGATGCGGTGCTGGCAACCGGATCCTGCTGTAATTACCTCCCCCAAGTACGGAGGATTAATGGAGTACATGTCGAGGGAACTATGAAGTTTTGCAAGTCGACATTTACTCCATGAACCAAAGAATCAGAGAGCTACCATCTGGGTGACCACCTCCGGACACATAAGTCATCCCTCAGCGTTTTATCCCTGGCTGCTCCTGGCTGTCGCGCGAAGGGTAATGAATCTTCGCGTCCCAGAGGAAGAAGCGAACTCACACACAGTCCGCCTGCCAGGGAAAGTCGTGTTCCCTGAGAGTCATCCTCTGCGTATTCAAGGGGTCTCTGACAGCGATCTGTCGAAGTATGTTGCTACAACTTGCGCGCGGAAAAATGGCCACGTCTCTATGAGAACTACCAACGTGCAAGTCAGGAAATATGTGAGGACTACCCCGAGAATAAAAAACGCACTGCACAAGCATGTACAGAAGAATACCCAGCCCGTCGATGGTATGTGTGGCCATTCCAATATTAACATTACTGCCGAGTCGGTGCCCCGTAAACCCCTTCGGGAGCCAATCCTGATATGCCTGTTGCCTAGACCATTGCCAGCTTCGGCCAAGGTGATGACTGTCGCACCCACGTGCAACCGAAGACCCCTTCGCCAACGTAGGGCGTTGGAATGACTCGTGTTGAGTATGTCCACTCCGCTCGCTCATATACACCTTGGTTGGTACTGGAAAGGGATCTATGCACGGGCGGCACTACTACATGGACTCCGGGACATCACAAGTTACTATCATAATATCTATACACCCAGTCACAGCTGTTTTCTATGACCAGCACCTCAGACACTCCTCCCTGAGGGCGGGTGGTTCCGCATCATGTAATAGGTACGGGCTAAGCAATGAAGACTACCCTTACAGTCAATGGGATTGTAAGGTGAAAATTGAAATCACACCCCAAAGCTGAACACTCGCGCCACAGATGCACTACAATTCTCAGGTGGACGGCCCTGGTCATGTTGAGTCCCGTGAGCCGACTCACAGGACCAGTACAAGTAACCCCGATCATGCTTGTTCAGACACGGCAACGCGGATATCATTACAGTCGGTGATCCGACTATATCTGAAATAGATCTACGAGTTGCTCTAAGCCATCTCGCTCGCTCGCTGATCCGTTTCCTTCGGAAGAGTGCAAATGGGTATAGCCATGGAGCTGCCACACTGGTGGATCGTTTCTAACAACCGTCAACAGGGACTACGACCATATTACCCTAGCTCCGGAGTGCTAAAACTATGGCGTGTTACTGGTGTTTTCTCATCCACGAAACCTGATGATGAGAGCGAACCAGCTTGTTGCTCCTCTGGAGAATACGCTCCATGAGAAGAGATGGTCCTCAGAAGAGGGATAAATATGTCTAATAACCTGAAGTGAGGGAATGGAGGCTAGAGATCTCCTATTAACGAACCCACGTAGTATGGCAAATCATCTCCACCCATTCCCAATGGAATTTAGATGCCGACCAGAAGTTAGTGTTTGCATATATCCCAGTCAGCCCTGTAGAACCCATACGCCTTCATGTGAAGATACTGCGGTTCGCCGTGGGGATCGTTAGTCTACATCTGATTTTTCGCCTTCGGGAGTCGACGCGTCGTTCTCCCCGAGCAGTGGAAAGAAAACTGGACTTCAGCAACCCATCTGCCTGCTCCAACCGCTGACATGTGTTCTCTCTACCACTAGTTTCGATGGATGCATGGGGTGCAGTCGCATTTGCCCACATACCATTGCGCTGAAGCGATGCTTGCTGTTTCCGGGAATGCTCCGCGTCCATTGACCACGGCCCTGCGTTGATGTTGATCGACTGTGAGTAAATCGTCGCATACAAGACCTAGGGGAACCGCTGGGATTGTGACTGGCCTTCCGTAGTGGACCTACAGCGTCCCACCTAGGTGTGGCGGAAAAAGACAGGGTTGTGGAGCTGTTCATCGTCAACTATCGACCCTGGACACAATCAATCGATACGCTAGATCCGTACACAACCATCACGTTCGCATCTTCACCATAGTATCCTTAACTTCTATCTTAAATTTCCATTCATGGTGTTTAGTGAGCGTGCTCGATACCTCTACGTATCTGGCCCATGTACTAAATCAGGCTGCCTATATTAGCTGCGGAAGACGATCGAGGTCAAACATACGCTATCTTCGCCATTTCGTTTACGTCTGCCCCTTGGGATCACAAATAATAAATTCTAATTTCTAACCAGTTTAACCAATTAACCTTTACCGTTGCCACCATAGGTATATTGTTGGCCGCCTGCTCACCGTATTCCCGATAAGGCTTTCTTGTCTCTTAGACTAATCGGCGATCACATTAGCCGCGGGAGTGTCTTGATTACCTGATGACATATATCATTGTGGCCTTTTCGGAAGAACTCATAAAATAGCATTATGAGCTGTTACTAAAGGTGATTATGAATGACCGTCTGGAGGATATGAATGGTCTGAAATTGAAATGCTCTCCATATCATTCAAGCCAAGTCCGGTTTTTGCCTTACTTTCATTAAAACCTCGATGTGGACACATAATCGTCGTCCTGCTTCTCCCGTTCCCTCAATTCCACTTCATAATGATCATACCAAATTCTGCACCTGTTCCAAGTGGTATAAAGATTCTTTTAACTATGTCCTCTGATCCCTGTAGAATTTCACGTATCTGCTGATCCTGTTAGAAGTGATGGGGGGTGGGGGGGCTGGGTTATGCTGTAAATCTGCGGTGTTACTTCTGTCGTTTATTATATGTTCGTGTGGTCAATTATCTACTCTAGTAATTTCAAAAACCACGCTGAGATAATCTGTTGATAGATATACCTTAACCGGCTCGAAGAAACGAGCTGGAGAAAGACTGTATATCTGCTGCGCATCACATGTTTGTTGCGATAAAATGAGTACTTCTGAGGTTCGAACGAGCATAATGGCCTTCTCGGAATAATGGTGTAGAAATGTCGTTCCTGACCGAATAGCACATGCTTGCCTATGCTCCGATCCGCAACATATTATATTACCATACGTTCTGCATTTGGGCTGCCCTTCCTGTTTCACATTTGGCCCTAGCGTCCTTCCTGCAGCGCAAGTAGCACTCATCACGGGTGCCTATCTGCCTTTTCGACTCTACATCGCATTTCTGCATTCCCTCAATAGATTCCCAACATCAGTGAACAGATGTACCTTCTGCTTCCACAAATTTTGGAGTTTTTCGGGATCTCTCCAAGTGTGTGCTACAATTCACCGAGAAGCATCTACGATTACCCTGTATCGTTGAGTGTTTTGCCTTTCGAGGTAAGGTAACGGACAACAATTCTCCGTCACATATCTAACGTCATACACCTATTACGATTTAATCTGCTGATCCTCTCACTTTTTTTGCCTCCATCCTAGTCTCTATATTATTATGATCCCTAGTCTCCTTTGTAACCCTCCCTCTCTTTTGCTGTTGTATCTGTGTGCCGCGCTCTTCCCTCATATATAGGATAGACTCCACTCCGTTCGGCGAGTTCCGGGGTTATCATTCCTTTCTTATGAAGTATACAGACGGACCCTTGAATATAGGGGCTGACGCTCTATCCAGAACCGGCCCGGTGTTAAGTGCTATTTCCGGACAATGAGGAATGGGGAGGAACTCCCAGGACCGGAGGTCGAGCTATGTGTCGCATGGGCCGCCATCGTCCACGACCAATGGGCCTTCTCAGAATTAGAGTAGTAGCCCGACTCATTGGGATGCCGGTCGCAGGCCTGTCCATCCGCCTACTGGGCTAACACAACCAGAGGTGATGCCCTTGATCCCCCACGCATGACCAAGGTGTTACGGTGGAAAGATCTGGTTAGACTATCAAATACGAGATCCTGTTTCAGTAGCATCCGACAGAGCCATTGCCCTGAGGAATCCAACCTTCTGAAGTCATGCACCAAATTACTTAGTGGCTTTGCTCGGCGGAATGGACAATGTCAAATAGACTGGCTTCTATATCTGGTGGTGCAATCCCACAACCACCCGAATATGCGCCAGACTCAGTTGCTGTTCTACCCCTAAGAACTTACAATACCTTGTGTTGAGGTCCCTACATGATGATCATTGATTGACTCTTGGTAGAAAAAGATACCTTTGGGTTGGTCAGTGATATCACTTTTTCTTTCCAGATATGCGTGCGATTTTAACAACACCCAAAAAGGATGTTTATGGGATGGGAGAAAGAGGGGGAGACGATCTAGAATAGAAAGTTAAAGTACATGGGAATGGTCTCTCAAGGGAATGAAATGAAAACAGAAAATTCTTAAAAGGTACGTCAAATTATGACGGGAGGAAGACATAAGGGCTTCGGCTTGTGTCTCACACACACACGCTGGCAAAGCCCGCATATTTCCCGCTCCTTCTTAGATCCCATCGGCCGGAAGGCTTCTAAAAAGGGTTGTCTTGCCATCATCCGCTATCACAGCTACGGTCAACGTGGTGCATGCCAATCCAAAATCATCGTGACAGCTTTACCTCCAGACCATTATTGTCCCTAGCCTCGGAAGGAGGCACGCCTTCCATGGCAGTTACGTAGGATCGTCATCCCGTATTTCGGCTCACCCGGAAGTAGAAGGATATTTGAAGATTTGTTTAGCGATGTATTTAAGGTCCTATTTTTTCCTGAGGCAGGCGGATTTCTCCAAAAAATCGAATCTCTCACTATATTTAACCGAATAAACCTCTCCTATGGGCTGCGTCGCGGCTTATTTTTTGCCTGGAGAACAAGAACATTCAGGACCCGCAACATCGTAAGATAAAACCCCAGAAATCGATACAGTACGTTGCGTACACCTTAAACAGGCAATGCTGTTTGGTGAGTTGGAATGGGATGTAACAATTCCCACTTTAAGAAAGAATCCCATGCACAGTTACAGGTCAGATGCACGAGCCATACCCCGTCCCCCTCCTCCATGCACATTATACCTCCCCTATTTCCCCACTCTTTCGGTCTCCTCTGTGTCTCCTTCCCGAGATGGAGGGAACATATGAGGGCGGGGCAAGTTGCTGCGTATCCTAGAGTGGAGAGCCGAGATGATGGAAGAAAGAAAATTAGAGGGAAACTATCGCCGTTAGCAGAATATTGTTACTCGGCCCCGCCCTGGCGTAGCAAGAATAGCTCCGACACACATCCGGGTATCCGCACGAGGCGCTCTTCAGACAATGGCGTGATCTTTTGAGATCCCTTGATCAGAGAACTACTCACAATGCAGAGCATCTCACCAATTTCCACGGAAGACCCCGTTATTCAACCCCTAATGAAGATGCATGTCCTGAGCGCTTTAATCGAGACCCTTACTGGACATTCTCGGAACTCGTTCAGAGTTCTCAGAAAAAAACGCGAAGGCGTTGACATGTGGAGGCCTTGTGTGCATGCGTATACGGTAGCCAGACACGAGTCAACTGGTTCGTGGGACGGCCCATACTTTCCTATTTTTTGTGGGGGGGGCGGAGGCGAATGAGACTGTCTGTTGGGCTATGGGGGGGAAGATGTAGAGAGACCTAAAGATAGAAGAGCAGGGACGTGGAGGAGCTGACAAGAACGGGGGGGGTCGCCAAAATACGCGTATAGAAAGAAATGAAATGAAAGAGGGCGAGAACCGCTGGACACGAGAAGGGGTGAAAAAAACGAAGCATTAGGGTAGGAGAGGGGAGGGCATAAGGAAAGACAAATTAAACAAGGGAGGAAAGGATGAATCAAGTGGATGCGAGATAGGGGAGAACAATGAATTAGGAGCGCGTCGACAGCGGGGGGTAAGAAATGGAAGGGAAGTGCGTATGGTGAAAAAAGATGCAAATGGGGAAAAGAACTGGAAAGGGAAGGGAGGGTGGGGAAGGCATGACATACGTGGGCTATGAAATATTTAGCGACATCAGAACTGAGACGATTCATGTCCGAGCAGGGGCGAGGGGGAAAGAAGACAAGGGGGCGGACGTGGTAGCATAAGGTGTTAACAAACCAAGGAGGGGCTGTAAGAGAAAGCAAAGAAGAATAGTAGTAAAATAGAGGAACGCGCGGGCCGAAATATAAGAGAGAGAGGAATAATAGCGCCGGAAAGAGAGATAGAGCGTGAGAACAAGAGAGGGAGAGCAGGAGAGTGAAATGATAGTGGTCAGGTAGTATACAGACTAAAAAGAAGCAGACTATGCAACGGGCGAACGTTGCACACAGCTGAAGTTCAAATACAGACTCTACAAGAATGGGGAAGAAAATGTGTTCCTGTGTAAAGAGCCCAGCCACCCGGAGCAGTGTGCCTTCAGACCGTATTCTGATGATGAGGAGGAGGCCTATGTGGCCCTAGTTTTCCTAGGCTGCAGCCAGAGGAATATTTTTTCTAACAAGCCAAGGAACAGCAGCAGCAAGCAATGCACTGTGGTCACAAGAAAAATACAGGATTTTTTCTTATCAAGTGCACATCCAGTATAACGAAGAGAGAATGTATGCACAGTACGTTTGATGTTTCATAACATTCCAAAGTGAAGAAGGAAAAGGAAAAATCTACAGAGACGCCTGTGAAAAGGGCTACCAACTTTTGCAAAGTCAAGTCTCCCACCTGTATGAATACCAGCTGGATTCTAAGTGAATACGTGAAAACATCTGCAGATAACGCCTCCCGAGGTCAGAAAATAAAAAATACACCTGATACCCAACACCAAAATGGAGGGACAAGATTCAGCTTTCCCGTAATGAACCCTAACCCCACGGAAGAGTGGCCTCCGGTCCAATGAGGATAAGGATGATATATCACTTCTGGGGAACCTGAAATGAGAACGAACCACAAAACACCCCTAGGATTTGGGTGTGGCGCGTTTCTGTACGCATACAAATAGGTCTCTAGAACCCTGAAAATTCTCTGCATCTAATGCAATTTGCAGAAAAGCAGATATGATCTCCTTGAAACTGCTGAAGTTTCATCAAACCTAGAAGAACCCCAGTACCCCCGATGGAACGAATTGTCCAAGCAAAAATTCAAAACAAGAACAGAAAAGAGGTCTCCAATACTCAAACCATGGGAAGGATTCAAACACATCCTAGATCCCACGGAGGAAAAGGGGGTCCTAGATGCCCTGTCAGCCGGTAGAAAAAAATATCGAGGGCCAGGCAGAAGTCCTGTACCCTAAAGAAGTGTCTGTCCGATGCTGACAGTGAGAAACCTCAAACGATACCAGGGAAGCAGAGCTGGAATCAATAAGTGATGATCCCTTGACCAGCCCTGAAGATGCCCTGCAAAATGCCAGGCATGACTGTGATATGCTCTGTGTACAATTGAAACCAAAGATAGAGGATTACACTGAGCTACAGAAAAATAACGCAGAGCTTCAGAAGAATGTGCTCACAATTTACTATTTGGCAAGGACTGAATTGGATGTTCTAAAGACTGAGCTAGAAACTACAAACTCTACTAAGACCACAATGGTGGAACAACAGAGCATCTGACTGAATGATTGCTATTCTGAAACAGAAGTATGAGGATTCACTGAAAGACATTACAGTCTTTCAGCAAGAGGTTCGAAATTGCATAGAGAGGTGGAAGTCTCACAGAATGAGGTTCATACTCTCTGCATAGCACTGGATGCCTCACACCAAGAGATCAGCAGTTGCTGCACAGAACTGGAAGTCTCTAAAAAGGAACTTGACAGTATCGCTGAGGAGCTGGAATCTCTCAAAAAGCTATCCTCAGTCTCAATATGGATCTCAAATTCTCACAGAAGGAGCATCAGACCCTCAACCTAGATATACTGTAGAAGTATCATGCTAGGAGACAATGAGTCTCAAATTAGAAGTGCATAAATGGAAGGAGGACTCCAAGGATGCCCTGAATATTACAGAGACTGCAAAAAGAGAAAATACAAGGCTCAAAGAAAAAAATTCTGATTTGACAGACCACATCAATGAAAATGAAAAGATGCACGAGCTACAAAAATTTATGAACCTATTGGAATATGAACATTTTGAAGAATTGGAGCAACATACACAAGCAGAGCACCTTTTGCAGAACCAACAACAAGGTCTTCGTACGCCCCTCCAGAATGCCTAGGAGAAGCAAAGATCTCTGCAAGAAGAAAGTCTGCAGGCTCCTAAATAAATACAAGTGCTGCAGGAACGTATGATTACCTAGTGTGTCCCCACAGAGCAGCATGAGAAACTGAAGGCTACCTTGAGCATCACAAGAGCATTACTAGAGGTCAAGATTAGAGACCAGGTGACTCGGTACAATGGGGAGCGCAAGAAGGTCCAGAAACTGAGGCAAGCGGCTGCGGCCCATGAAAATAAATTCACAGTGCTCCACAATAGAATGAAGGAAACATGAAAGCAAGATCAGAGAAAGCACAGGGAAGAGATAAAGACCCTGAGAGAAGAATTGCAGGATGCACTCAAGACACAGGGATCTCTCGCGGATGAATTAAACTTGCAGAAAAGCCTAGAAGTGGAAGAGCTTGAAAGACTGAGAAATTCGATTATGTAAGGAATCCGTTTCTGGCTTTGCTTGTAGCCTTGCAGATCTCTGCAGATCACCTATACTCCCAGTTGCAATCAATAGCGCCTGTGCTTGCTTTCACTGCAGCCCTTTTCCTTTGCTCTGTCATTGGAGGATTCTCACACACCTCCCTCATGTTATTGGCCCTTTATATACTGCTCTCCGACACTGCCGAGCATAGTCCTATGCCATAGGATGTTACTGTGTTTGCCACAAGCTACCTGTTTGGCCGTCATGTTCCTGTATTCCTGTTCCGGTTCCTGATCTGTACATATCCTGTTCCTGATCCCTGTTCGTTTCTGGACTGCTGCCTTTTCCCATAACAGAGGTCTGCCTATTGAGTCCTATGTCTGCTGCTTTCTCCCTTCGCAGATGCCTTGTTTGGACTCCTGTGCTGAGCGCTGGTTTGCCAGTGCTGCCTGGTGGTGTGCCTGTTCCGGTCTCCTTCTCCCTTTGCTGAGATTGGTACCATGGGCCGTTCCCACTCCTCATGCAGAGGCCACCCCCGCGCTTCTGCTGCTCCTACACTGAAGCGGAGAGCACTTGATTTCCCGTTGCCAACCCCTGCTGATTCATTGTCTCTACTGTCTCAAACCTAACCTGCGTTCAAAGGATTACACCCTGGCCTCCTCTCCAACCTGACCCTGCTATGAACGACTATGAACGCGCGCAATCTGATAACCGGCTTCGTGGCCTAAGGTCGTTGGTTTCATATCCCCACCTCAGCCCTGTGGTCCGGTCTTGGTTTGTGGTGAGCACAAGCGTGACAGTATGCCCAGTCCCACAAACTCGGACCGCCCAGTGATGAGGGTGGGAATGCTCGTGTCTGAAATACGATCTGCCGACCGGTTCCTGTTTTCAAAAATGCCCCCGCCTGAAACCCCGTCCCTGTATACAGATCTTACTCCGTCAGAAAGACTGCTCCGTAAAGACCTCCTTACTAAGTCCCAGCACCTTAGGAAGTTAAGATAGACCCTGCTCTCCTGTTTTCCATCTCCTAGTTAACCTGTTACCTGGGAGAAGAGGAATACTGGGCAACTGGCGCAGGGTGAAAATATGATTCATGAACTGTCCCTAGCTTTGGATCAGTACATAAAAAGGGGTGACCCTCTCCTCGCCAGCTATGCTATTTCTGGACGGTTTCCCGGTGCTATCAGTCCTGTTCCTAAACCTGTGAAGGTACCCCCTCCACCTAAAAAATACCAAACTTATTTTTTCCCTCTTAAGCCAAAAAGAAAAGTTTGCCACAGTCCCTGGTTTTGATTCTACCTCTCATTCCTCTGATGTTCTTCCTGCTTTAACCCCTGCTTCTCTAGCTACCACTTCAGTGATCAACGTACTTGCCTCTGTTCCCTCAGTGAGGTCGGAGCCTTCCCTGCCTGCAGAGGAGGATCAGGTTTTCAAGTCAGAGTTTCCTTTCACTCCTTTAAACCCTCTCTCACACTGCATTTAAGAAATCTCCAGCACCCCCGGTGTTAACTTGTGCGAATGATAGAATTCCTGATGTAAAGGCAGGTCCCCCTGTCTCTGGCCCCTCAGTAGTATGTGATACACCTATCACCAATGCTATTCCTGCTGTGTCCCAGACTGTTGCTATTCCTGTCCTGGACTCTAAGTCTGTCTCCTTGGAACCTTTTACAGCGATTAGCCCACCTTTTACTGCCCCCCAGGCTATTCCTTCAGAGATCAGCTTATCTGCCTCTGATCCCTTAGTATGCTCTGAGTCTTCCCTCATTGCTTCTAGAGATTATCCAGCACTTCCTGTGTTAACCTGTGCTACTACTCTCACTCCTGATTTTGAACCAGTTTTACTCTCCTCCGACTCCCCTGTAGTCTGTGAGATGCCCTTCAACTCTGCTAAGAGTCCTGTTTTACAAGTGTCTTCCCTGTTATGTCTATAACACCTGCAGTCTCGTCAATTGCTTCCAAGACCCATTCCACAGAGTCACCCATAGAGCCTGATGCCCCCGCTATGGATTTGCAGTTACCCACTTCAGTGACTAGCAAACCTTTTATCAATGTTTTCACACTGTTAAATATACCTACTTCTGAGTTTGCCAGGACAAGTGAGATTGCCTAGTCAAGATTAGGTGGATGTGGGCGTTTGAGCTTGCTGGGTTTGTGTGTTATAATTTCTGACTGGAATCAGTTGTATGGATTTGTGGCACCTCCCCCAGAGCTCACGTCACCTCCCCCTTTTTAATGGTGTATCTCTATTGCTGCGGTAGGAATCTATTATGGTTCTTCCCCCAAACAGAGGTATAGGGAACAAATGCAGTTGTATTGTAGGACTTGCACTTATTATGGTTTACCTTTACGATTTGGTGTGCAGGCTTATGATGCGTAGGCCAACTATCTAACTAAAAAAACATATTTTATTATTATTATTATTAGCATTATTATAGTACTGAAGCATTATTTCTGTAATTATACCATGTATGTTTTGTCATGTGGATGTGACCTGGGCACCCCCTGTCATTTGCTAATTCATGGTGTCACAGCACCGTGGCACACTATGTGGCATTACTATAGTCAAGATAGGTGGGTGTGGGCGTTTGAGACTTGCGGGGTTGTGTTGTGTGTTAATTAATTTCTGACGGAATCAGTTGTATGAGGTTGTGGCACCTCCCCCAGATCTCACGTCACCTCCCCCTTTTTAATGGTGGATCTCATATTGCTGGCAGGTAAGGAATCTATTATGTTCTTCCCCTCATACAGAGGTATGGGAACAATGCATGTAGATGGTAAGGACTTGCACTTATTGGTTTACCTTGACGATGGTGTTGCAGGCTTATGATGCGTAGGCCAACAATCTAACTAAAAAAACATATTTTATTATTATTAGTATTAGCATTATTATTAGTACTAGCATTATTTCTTGTAATTATTACCATGTATGTTTTGTCATTGGTGTAGCATGGGCACCCCCTGTCATTGCTATATTCATGGGTCACACGCCATGGCACTCTATGGGCATTACATTAGCAAGATTGGTGGGGTGTGGGCGTTTGAGTTGCTGGGTTGTGTGTTATTAATTTTCTGGACTGGATCAGTTTGTATAGAGGTTGTGCACCTCCCCCAAGCTCACGTCACCTCCCCTTTTTAATGGTGGATTCTATATTGCGTGCAGGTAAGGAATCTATTATGGTTCTTCCCCCTCATACAGATGTATAGGGAAAAATGCAGTGTGAGTGTAGGACTTGCACTTATTATGGTTTACCTTGACAATTTGGTGTGCAGGCTTATGAGGCTTTGGCCAAAATATCTAACTAAAACCATATTTATTATATTAGTATTGCATTATTATTAGTACTGAAGCATTATTTCTTGTAATTATTACCATGTATTTTTGGTCATTTGGATGTAGCACTGGGCACCCCTGTCATTTGCTACATATATATATATATATATATATATATCTATAATATATATTCTTATATATATTATATATATTATATTATATATATATATATATATACACAGGATGAACCAATATACAAGACATGTTTTATGTTTAAGTAAAACATGCATAAATACAATACCACTTGCTCCATATCTGCCACAGTAAAATAAAATCCTATTTCCTAATAGAATCATTGCCATTGCCATCAAAACATCAATGCCATCAAAACATTGAATTGGACATTGTACATGATGCATAAAATCTTGCACCATGTACACTCTGCCAATCAATGGTTAACAATAAAATATTCAAAAGAAAATACTGAAATCCAAACGAGTATACCTATTTAACCACAGCAAGGCAACCGATATAATTACATTAATGACAAATCCCAAACAAATTAAAATACCATCCAAATCATTCACAATTAACTCTTTAATCGTTTAAACAACCCTATCCAACAATGTTAACATCTGACAAATTAGTAGTACCAAAAAAAAAAAACCACTATAAAAAAGCAAGCCTCACCCTGACCTAAAGTATACATACAACACCAAAAATTACATCTATCTAATTAATAATAACATTACGCACATTTAGAATAGCAGCATATAAATACTTACATAGTGCCAAAACAACATTCCCAATCAAATAATTTTTACCCTGTATGTATATATATATCGATAGAGACATATACATACATACATACATACAGTGGCAAGAAATGAGAATGGAAAAAAATTGTATCACGTATGTAGGAGGACGTGCGCAGAGGTATGCAAGAGAGACTTGTTAAGGTGAAATTAAATAAGGCTTTTATTGCGCCTGTTCCTTTAACATAAAAAAAACATCCAAAACATATTAAAAAAAAGGGGCAAACAAAGCTTCTGTTCCACTTGGGAGTATTTCTAGTGAAACCTATGCGTCCCACAACTCCCTTGTAGTAAGCTGTCTCCCAGCCTCAAACATTTATCTGATATGTGCAGATTATCCAAAAGTCTATAAAGGAAAAGTCTTATTTGTTTCTTGTAGTTGGAGGGAAAGTCTTCTCTTTCCTGGGTGGTGCCTTTTTCCCAGGCTATGTCGCATTCAGGTTTAGAGGTTCTTTCCCCTGTTTCTTGCAGGAGCGTGCTGTTTTTTCTCGAGGCTTCAATCATCTGTCCCTATGGTCAGTCCACAACTTGTGGACTCAGGACAATCTCTCTTCCTGTCTCAAAAGAGCGCAGAGACAGCTCACAACAAGAGCACACCGAAATTTTCTAAGAAACCAAATCAGAGGTGGGTGTTGGTTAATTGACTACCAGCAGTTAACCATGACACTGCTGAATTAGAGGCACATTTCCTGAACAGTGATAACTCCCCTGTTACAACATATAAAAAATTACAAAAAACAGATTTCTTTTGTTAACTTATCATTAGCTGCCCCACTCTCTGACTCCAGTTGAACACCAAGCTTTCGAACAAATCCACGAACAACAACAGGAACCCATAAAATAAAAAACCATAAAATAATAAACCATAAGATAATAAACGAAGCTTGTCTTTTATTTGTAATCCATTCCATCACGGTCTTCATCTGTGTTCTTCCATCTTCTAGCTTCTTCTGGGGTCTTCTGGGGCTCTTCTTACCGTCTGCTGTCACGCCCTCTTCTCTTCTTTCTTCCGGAGCTCCGTCCTCCTCGGCGTTTGCCTTCAAAATGAGATGACATAGGCTTTTATAGGCCTATGACGTCACATTGTCGTCATATGGTTCCTGATTGGGCCGTGAAAAGCATGTGATTTTGGGAGAAAAAAATAATTTTGATGACGTCATTTAAAGGCAATGACGCCAGCCAATCAGAATGGCTGTGCTTCAATTGCCTTTAAGATGATGTCATGAAAAGAAAGATGGTCGGCCTCACATGGTACTGTAGCCAATCAGAGCATTGGAACTACATCCCTACTCTGATTGGGGAGAACGGATGTGACGTCATTTAAAGCCTGTCATATGGTACTAGAGCCAATTAGAGTTTGGATGTATTTCCCACGCTCTGATTGCTACTGTACCATGTGAGGCCAGCCATC